>OOFG01071730.1:0-10485 GCA_900323295.1 Molva molva
CACAGGAGGACAGCATAGCCCCGCCTAGCACTGACCAGGTGATGGCCATCTCAGCTACGGTCCGGAACCGGAGTCTTCATCTTCCTCTTCATCTCACTGTCAATGCTTGTCGGGAATGGTGACGGTACAGTACGAATGTATGTGTGTGTGTGTGTGTGTGTGTGTGTGTGTGTGTGTGTGGTTGTTTGTGTGTGTGCGTGTGTGTGTGTGTGTGTGTGTGTGTGTGTGTGTGTGTGTGTGTGTGTGTGTGTGTGTGTGTGTGTGTGTGTGTGTGTGTGTGTGTGGAGAAGGGGAGAGCTAGGGATGGGAGAAAAGAAGCACAGGAGGTGCAGAAAGTGACATTGACAAATGATTTGTAATTGATGTATCCTTGTGTGATACACACACACAGACACACACCGTGGCAGCATACTGAGATCCCTATGGAGAGTGTCTCAGAGGGCCAAACCTCCAGGCTGCAGCTCTGAAACACTGGATTAGTGAAGGCAGGTATAGGGCTAGGGTTAGGGTCAACATAGGGGGTTAACGTCGTGATAACGTGATATTCATCCAAAGGCGTCCTTCTCATTGGAGTATTGATTTGAAAGTGTTCTGCTGGGGTGTTTAGAACCCATAGCTCTTATTCACCCAAATCTTCCCTTAGTCCTCCAAGTAGACTCTAGCCACGACCTGGGCACCTGGACACTTGCCAGCCGTGCACTGGTTGACCTGTAAAATGGTTTGACATTGGCAATATGGTTGTGTCTGTGTGTGTGTGTGTGTGTGTGATCCAGCCACCCATAGTGTATTGAATGGCAGCTGACAGACAGAGGTCATAGGAACGCTTCCATGCATGTGTGAGCCTCTGAATCTAATGGACCTTCTTCCACACTCACATAGGATGTGCAACATTATATTTTATGAATTTCTGCCAGTTTAACTTGTTCCTGCTTCTTTTATTGCAAATTAGCACTGGTCATCTTTAAAATATGCATACAATAAACAGTTGATCTCCCGTCTGTTAGACAGTGATTTGTTGTGTGTGTTTGGTGTTGCTCTGGGTCTGTTCTTGTGTCTTGGCCCGATTTTTGTAAATATGATGGGTTTTAACCATTTGCATGTTCTCTCCCAATACTTTTTTTTCTGTCTCTAAGCTAGCACCCTACGTTAAGGCTGGGAGAACAGTGCCACCAAGTGTTCAAAATAATTTTATAGAAATAAAAACGATATATATATATTTATATCTTATATACATCTTCAAGCCTAAGCAGTAGTGACTAAATACTCAACAGCCTGCTAATTTTAATATAGCCATGTCAGCATGGGTTAAGATATAAAAGAGAATGTGCGTCCCCTTGTGTTATAAGAAGTTGAAAATGGGAAAAAATAAGTAAACTATGTTGCTAGGATCTATGTGCACGTACGTACATGTTCATACACACACACAAACACCAAAGCATCCAGCTATCACACATAATTCCTTCTATTGCAAAGCATACAGCTACCCTTGTGAGCACTAATGCGTGCACACCCCTACCCACATGCACATGCATACAGATACACCTGCTGGCCCCATGCAAGAAATTTAATGTCAGCATCTTTTACCGGGAGCAATAAATATTCCCAGCAGCAGTAGCTGTTTAAATCAGTGCTGTCGTGTGTAGGTGTCACTGGGAACAGCTTGTGTGGTTCGCGATGCATGTGCGTGCTTCCCTGTGTGTGTTTAGAGTGTGTGCATGCACTCATTTGTGTTATGTTCATTGATTCACCCATGTGTTTTTGTATGGTTGCATGGTTTCTGCATGGGCAGGTGGGTGTACGCATTTGTGTGTGTGTATCATGTGTTTGTTTATAACATGCATGCATGGTTGTGTGCTTTTTGTTGTTTCGGTTCAATCGTTTTCATACCCGCATCCAAAGGGAGATCAATCTCTCATAGATCCCAAAGCCATTTTGCAAAAATCCATCATTTGTGGAATTCAATAGTCTTTGGTGAGATCAGTCATTCGCAGAGCGTGATAGTATTTCAACCCACATTTGTTTTCCTAATCAAATTACCACTTATCCATTAGGAAGACATCGTCAGGACCGAATGTCATACGGGAAAAGACGGGCCCACATATCTGAAAGTGGGACAGATGCATCGATTTCTCACTCAAGCGTTGCCGATTTATGGTTTGACATTCACATCCAATATAACAAATGCTGTGTTTCATTCTCTGGAGAGACAGTTTTCAACACAGGAGGCAACAGCTATGGCCATCAATATACGATTACTGTTTTCATGGGATGTTTATTTTTCTTCTTTATATGTAAATGTGTATGTAGGCTTTAGTCTGGCTAACATACAGGGATGTTACCTGGAGTTCAGATGTACCAAGGTTTAGAGACTCAGCAGGTGAGGGGTGTTAGAGGGGTCCTTGTAGGTTTTATCTGGTTATTCAATTCAACCTTTTCAGCAGACGTTTGTTTTAGAGCATCCAGGAACATTCGACTCACAATTCAACATCCATCCAGCTGGCATAGCGCCTGTGGCCAATAGGTAATATCAATACATACTTTACATAAGGTTTTGCCCACCAATTTTCCTGTCCAATGCGGTAGGTGTACATTCATGATGCAGGTAATAAAGATCTCACAGCGCCGTTAGGTGGGGATTTGATGAATAGCCTCTCAAGTAGACCATTCAAAGAACTGCCTGCCATGTGCTGAAGCCTTTAGTTTCATATTTCTACTTCTGTTGAAGGAGAACAGTTTTTACAGCATGTTTTGTAGTAAAGTCTTTGTTATTTTGATAGTTTAAGTAGGACACTGCTGTGTCCTAGGCCCTTGGCCCCGTGGTTCCTCCTTGTGTTGTGTTCGGCCCCGTGGTTCCTCCTTGTGTTGTGTTCGGCCCCGTGGTTCCTCCTTGTGTTGTGTTCGGCCCCGTGGTTCCTCCTTGTGTTGTGTTCGGCCCCGTGGTTCCTCCTTGTGTTGTGTTCGGCCCCGTGGTTCCTCCTTGTGTTGTGTTCGGCCAGATCTCCTCACCTTTCGTTCTTCATGTTCTGTTGGGTAAGATGTAAAATGTGTCCTTTTTTAAAATCTTTTTGGCAATTCTGTTTGGTCTCAATGGTTTGAGCCGATTGTGTAGAGCTCAAAACGCATATTGTAATAGTGTTCTTTTTTGTGTCCCGTTTACAGTAGCCTGTCTTATTGTATTCAATCAAAGCAGATTGTAGGGCAGTGGTCTATTACCTACTAACAATAAGAGGAGGACAAACACAACTTGTTGAAGATTGGTGGAGATCTCTTGTACCGGGCATGAAAGTGAATAATTTACAATATTAAAGGTGTAGTATGTAGAAGTTAGTATGATCTAGTGGAACAGACATGGCAAAAATTGAATATAATATTCATAAGTATGTTTTATAATGTGTATGTGTATAATCCCATGAAAATGAGAATCGTTGTGTTTTTGTTACCTTAAAGCCAGACTGGTTCCTCTGCCATGGCGCCATGTTGCACGTTTCTGCAGACGGAACGGACTAACGGATTTAGAGAGGACTCGTTTATATATTTTTATCATAATCGCTACCTTTCATGTAAGCTATGACCTATAGTTGTACAGAATAAATAACTAAATACGATTTATAAATCTATCAAGGAACCTCATCACTTGATACTCGGCTATTCGATGCTGTCGTAGACGATTACATCATTTCAGAAAACAGTATAGGCCACTTTAGCTTCTACTAGGTTGTTGGAGAGCTGGGGATTCAGTTGGTGAATCTGCAGCCTCACTGCTAGATGCCACGAAATCCTACACACTGCACCTTTAAATAAATGTACAATATAAGACAGACTGATAAAACAAAATCTTGAAAGACTCACTCAAAGGCTAGATGCACTTATAATTGGCATTTGACTGGTGACAGAAATACGAAATACGAGAATCTCTTCCCTTCATGTTTTGCAGTCGGCAGTCATCCTTGACCTAGGACAGCAATGATTTCTTACAGGAAGCCATGTGCTTTTGGCATGTGCATGAGGAGGACTATCCATCCAAAGGAATACTAATAATTGTAATTGCCTCTATGAGGTCACATCAACTACCGGTGAACATATTGCCAAGATCGCCATGGACATTATCCATTGTCTGGACTTTCTGAATCACAAACATAGGACTAGGTATAAAAAAAAAAAAATAGGACTTCATAAGTAGTTCAGGAAGTCCAAGTCACAAATGGCAACCTCAAGCTGTTTTGTCCATTATGGTCCTCCCTTTTTTCCCCTCGACAGATCTACATTTTGTGAGATTGAATTAGTTAGGTCAATGTTTTTAAGTAAATGTCAATAGGATATTCATACCTGTGTATATCATCAGCGGTACAACACAAAACATTATAACCACAAGGAGGTAACGCATCTGCCTTCATCCCTAGGGCTAATAACTTAATGCTTGGAGGCCAAAAACAAATAAAACCATGACTGAGCTAAGAGATACAATAAGTGATTTAGCTGGGAGTTCAGGCCAATATTCTATATTATCAATATACCAAGGATATTTGTCACATTATTGACATTATTTGTCACACACACACACACACACACACACACACACACACACACACACACACACACACCAGCCTGGTCTTCACCTTCATGAAACCTGGTCCTCCAGAACCAAGGCAGCAATGAGCAGGGACTCTGAAAGAAAAAGGCAATGTCTCACTGACTCAGACAAAGAAAGATAAAGCAAACAAGCACAGTGCAACATGTAAGGATGACCATTGATAAATTACACTCTTAGTCACCTTTTACATAGAACCCCACACCCACATTCTAGTCAGGCACATACACGCACACACAGCTTTCCTAAGTGAGCCCTCAGGTTTTGAGTCAGAATAGCATGGGGAAGCAGAGCGGTCAATGTTCTTTTGTTTGCCCATTATTAAACGTCTCCCCTTTCCTCTTCTGCTCTTCCTTTTCGTCTCCTCTTATCTAATTCACCTGCCAAACCTGTATCCACGAACACGTGCAATGATTTGTTGGGAGACAGGGCAGCCGACAGCCATTTGTCTTTAGACTGACTGGATGTCTGTCATGGTCGATATGTATTCTGCTATTCTGTCAATTTTATATTTTGGATAAAATCTCAAGACCTGAGATAGAGGAGTTTTACATTTCCTGACAAGCAAAGAAAAAAACATTTCCTTCATTCGTCATATTGCTGCTCGAGACGAATCAGCATCAATATGAAGCTGTAATTCTGACATGTTCTGTCCTCAGTTAAAACCTTAGGCATTTCCTTGTTAGGTTACCATTAGCAATGTGTCCTTTAAAGTAGTCTTGCATTACCTTGTACCTTTCACTTACTACCATAGAGCTGAATATTCTTAAATTATTCAAAACTCAGAAAATGCATTGATTCTATACTTATTTCCCCCCCTTCCACCACCAAAGATAACAAAACGTGATGTCCAGTGGCAGATTAAGGTGGTCATGGGCCCCCAGGCTACTCTCTGTGGGGGCCCTGCCCTTCTCATCATGCTTTATTAAAGAAAAAGTAATTTAGTGCCATGTGTAAAAGTGTGCTAGGAATATTACACAGTACAGAGGACTGACTTACACAAACACACACACTGAGACAGCCTTTACTAAAAACAGCAATGTTACAGATAAAAGGCATTCATTGCATCTGCCAGCTGTTAACTGTTATATTCGTAACCGTTTCATGTGATCTGTATATCAATTAGAACTCTGCTTCATGCTCACCAGTTATTCTGCAACTGCAGCACGTTTCACAGCAGTGGAACAGTGATCAAAGCGGTCGGCAGCTGACGGACCAAGACGTGATGTTTACCTGTTTGTTCTGGATGAAGACAGATACAATGGGAGAATGTCTTCATCAGACTGGTGTCTGCAATATTATCACAGCAGTCAAGCAAATGCTCTTAGTACATTAAGAGAACTGTTAACAGAAAGATAACAATGCTCTCTCAACAATATAGTAATATACGCATGCATCAATATACGTAATAATACATGTAGACATATACATACAAGTGATATATATAGTTATTCAATTACGTGATATAATTACAAGAAACATATAGAAAATGCATATTCAACTTGTGTGCAACCTGCACATAACAAACAATACAATGCACATTGTAACCTATTTACAATAGGAGCAACGTTCTTGGGCTGAAGACAGATAGAATAGGAGAATGCCCTCATCAGACTGCTGTTGTGCGATATTATCTGCATGGTAAATAAAATAATAATAAGCATTCACTTCATTGACTGCAATTCAATACTACTGTACTATAACACAGATGGATGGTTTCTCTAACTAGCTAGCGTTAGCATACCAAACTTGGTCAAATTTAAAATGTTTATAAAACTATTATTAACTAAGTAACATTTCAGAAAACCATCGTACCATATACTGGTGCAAATATTATATGAAATGCATTCTTTTTTACTTTATTTAGCAAAATTTCCTTTATGAAAATACTTAAATACAAGGAACACAATTCACATTGTACCCACCACAGCAGTCAAGCAAATGCTCTTCTGCTGTTACAGCAGTATGGCTAACAACAAAACAAAACAGAGCATGTAGGTTACCTATTTACCTTTGTGTTCCTTACTACGGTAACCATGTTAGCCCAACAGAAACAGCTTTTAGCTTTTGTGCTCCGCTATCATATTTTCTTTCTGGGATCTTGCTGCTATGCTGTCCAGTAACAGCAAAGCTATTATTTTACTTATTAAATGTAGATAATTAAAAATAGTCTGGCCAATCTGGGGCCCTTGCACACGCCAGGCCCTTAGGCTGCAGCCTAGCCCAGCCGGTAATCAGCGCCTGCCGATGTCACAGAAGATTCTGAAAATAAAGAGAGCAGAGATCTTTTCAGGAGCAATGGAGGGAGGACTGGCTCCAGTTTGATCATGAAACCAGTATGTGGTGCTCGGCCTGCAAAGCCAATAGCACGTGGAAAAGGGTTGAAAGACAAAATAGAAGACAAGGGCGAGGACGCGCTGCTAGTGCGGTAATTAAAAAATGGGTGTGGTGTGAAGGGGGGCGTGGCAAGTCGTCACCTGCAAGCGAGGAGACGGGACGGCTCCATCAGGGGGCAGATGCAGCTGGAAAAGGTGAGCATGATGGGCGAACTAGATATCGCCATGTTGGCTTGTGCTCTTTCTAATGCCAGGGTCAGACTATATAAAAATGGTGTCTTTCACAATGGTCACCTTGTCAAATTAAGCGATTATTGCATCGTAAAATCGTGCCGGGACTTGGGCTTGAGACAGAGCCCAACCGCAGGTTTGACCGCCCTGCATCAGTCCTCGTGACCTGCCGTCAAGTTCACCTGGGGTTTTGGAGGAGGGGTCAATATTTAATTCATCAACGTCAGTTTGCACATCGCCACACACACCTGTACAGACGGGTTTGTACAGGTCTACGGCGAGGAGAGTCGAGGAGCTGATGGACAGAACAAAGAACAATCATAATCGCTATCTTACTTTTTAGCTATGACTTAATAGTTTTACAGACTAAATAACTAAATACAATACATAAATCAATCGAGGAACCTCATCACTTGGCTACTCGATGTGATCGTAGATGATGACATCATTTTGGAAGTACCTACTGGCACCTTACAGGCCAGTACAGGCCACCGTAGCTTCATCTACGTTGTTGGAAAGGGTGGGGAGAGGGGGAGTATTCAGTTGCAAACTTCAACCTCACCACTAGATCACACTAAATCCTAAACTGCACCTTTAAAAATGATAAAGTAACAATTTAATTAACAATATATAATATATAACAGAATATTTATAAAGGAAACGTATTCTCCTCATGTACAAACCTAGTGCGAGCGAGCCGCACATTATGTGGAACTGCTTCAACTGGTCCAACAAAGCCTTTGACAAATTCACTGTAAGGCAGAAGGAGAGCAATACCTCATGTGAGTATGGACACTGACACATTCTGAATACAGTTGTAAATTAAATGTGTTTGTTTTAGCAATACTCCAATTGACCAAAATGCATGTTAGAGTTTTTCTCAATTGTTTTGACACAATTTTTAAATGATAATGAATATTTTAAAAACAGCATGTGCAAACCTCTGGGCAACAGATTTGAATATGTCATTATTTAAAACAAACGGCCAATGTTTTAGCACATCTTTGCAAATGAGTAACTATTATTGTATACAATTTGCACTATTACCAATTTAAAATATCTTAAAATATAATATTGCTTCTCAGTTGAATAGTTTTACTCTCCAAAACATGAACTATTTGATTGTGTAAGTCATCACATGCACAAATTAAATTGTCAAAATCTGTCAGGCACATATACCATGAATATCATTTGGTCAATACATTTGGTAAATTTCCTGTCAGGTGAAACTTCAACTTCACTAACGAATGGGGAGTTGTTCCACCAATCACATATTATGTCCAGTTTGCTGACAGGTACTATTCATGAGTATGGATTTTGCAAAACATATTTATAGAGCTTGACCACAGCAGAATCCCTACAGTTTCTGAACATGAAGGAACCTGGCCAGGTAAATAATGAACAGGGAGGAAGAGGAATAATGATCCATTGTGGTTTAGTGAGGGGAAGACAGCACAATAGAGGAAGAGGCAGAAGAGTACAAAGACATAGAGCTGTCCGAGATTAAATACGGGCCACAAATGTGGAATTAACCATGGCCTTACAATGGCAGTGGCTGGTGGCCGAGTACAGCCTAATGTAAACCGTACTACAGTGTCTTACATTAGTAGAATTACATAAAGTAAACAAAATACAGTAGAATTACGTAAAGTCCAAAAAAAGTCAATGCATGTCTGAAACTCATGCTGTAAGAAATATATAAGGTACACGGTATAGCACAGAAGAGTGCATTACAGTTCAGTACATACACATTGAAATGTAGAAGTGAATTCCAATGTGTATGATTAGACGACTTAGACGTTTAGACGTTTACACTTCAACAAGAGCAAAAGATCGTCAACATGGTGTTAGCAAATAATGTTATTACACTAAGAGAGATCCTGAGGAGTGGTTTAAGGACAATGGGGTCTTTCAAAATATAACTCTGTCAGCCACTCTACAGTAGATAGATAGTGTTGAAAAGACATCAGATGACGATGAAACAACTGTACAACGTACCATTTGAGAGAAACTGACCGAGTGAAGGCACTGCGGTTCCAGTTTGTTGGCCTACAAGCAGTGGTGTGCACTACACCTAGTATATTGTACATTGTGTTATTGGTTTGCCTTCATCATGGCCTGTATATTGTTCTCACAGTATAGTTTTAGAGACGAACACATAACATTTTTACTTTGCTGTAACAGTATGATTCTATAGTACAACTAATTTGATATTTTGTTTATTGTTTTACTATATAGAGTTAATAATTGAGCTGGAAGGAAGTGAAATCCTTCACAACCTTCTGTTTGTTGATGAAGCTGGTTTCAATCTGGCCAAAGGCAGGAGACGTGGCCGAAATGTTATAAAGGCTCTTGAGCAATGGTGAATGTGCAAGGTCATCGCAGGTGCAATATCATGTGTGCTGTATGTGTGCTGTAATGAGAATGGTGTGTACACACGTCCCAAGTACTGGCCCATACAACACCCAGAAACTCCTGACGTTCTTGGATTCCCTCTACAGAGATCTTATCCCTGAGAATGAGAGAGGTTTGGTAAGGCATGACTTGCCAAATATTTTATTGTGTTGGATAATGTAAGCTTTCATGCAAATGTCATCAGCGAAGGGTTTGCTGTCCACCCAAGGATGCTGATGGTGTTCCTTGCACCATATTCTCCATTCCTGAATGCAATTAAGGAATAATTTGTGCAATGCAAAAGCCACAACACCACGGAAGTGAACGTCGGGCCGACGAAAAATGGGACAAAACTGAAATGTGATAGATAGAAAGATAGTCCTTTATTAATCCCCCTTAGGAGAAATTCACGGGTGACCAGCAGTACAGTGGGAAAGATAGTGCAGAACAAGAGTATATATACAAATAAAATTTTACAATTTTAAATAAAATATAATAAAAAAACTATTAGAATAAAGATAAGAATACTATATACATGTAACTGTCCGTTTGTAGGTGACTTGTGCATTTAAAATAAATATGACTATAAATATAAATATAAATGTGCAAATGTGCAGGGTTCCTGAGGTAATGAAATGAAAATAAATAACAAGGTTTAAACAACAATCAGAGGATGATAGTCTCTCTCTCTCTAGAGGATGATAGTCTCTCTCTCTCTAGAGGATGATAGTCTCTCTCTCTAGAGGATGATAGTCTCTCTCTCTAGAGGATGATAGTCTCTCTCTCTCTAGAGGATGATAGTCTCTCTCTCTAGAGGATGATAGTCTCTCTCTCTGTCTAGAGGATGAAAGTCTCTCTAGAGGATGATAGTCTCTCTCTCTCTCTAGAGGATGATAGTCTCTCTCTCTAGAGGATGATAGTCTCTCTCTAGAGGAT
>OOFG01071734.1:0-30004 GCA_900323295.1 Molva molva
GGCACGAGAGTTATAACTGTAAACTGTTTTAAACCTGGGCTCCCGTCTGGTCATTCTCGTGCTGCTCGCCACAATATATAAGTATATTCTTTTTTTAATTGCAGCTGCAATTTGTGGCACACGACAGGATTAAAAACGTCATAGACACCAAACTATCTGTGGAGGTGCAAATCTTGGACATAAATGACAATGTTCCTACTTTTACACATCGTAGTTATACGATCCACTTGAAAGAGTCAGCCAGACAAGGTAAATTCTGTATTACATGTAATGGTGGTATACATGGTATTACATAATTACAACATATAACTTCCATTGACTGATTTTTTTTACAATAAATGGTTGTGCAGTGTATATACACATTTGTTTTCTCCCAATTTTGCTAGGTTCATATGTGATCGTTGTTCATGCAAAGGATTTAGACTCAGGACGGACCAAAAATGGCACGTTTGATCTGAGAATTGTCTCCGTCATCCCGGAACCCTCTGGCGTGGAGTTCTACATGGAACAGAATGGTCTCTATGGAAATATTTCATTTAGAGGGTGTCTGGACTATGAGGTGAGAGAAGTTTTGTATATCATTATGTAGGGTTTTTTACAAGAAAAGAACATTGTTATTGGACCCACACCTTTTTCCGACACTCAGAGAGCAAAGACATATACTATCCTGGTGGAGGCGAAAGACCGTGGGGAAAGAATTCAGCGGTCAAGCACCTGCACTGTGGTAGTCAATATTGATGACGAAAACAACAACCTTCCCGTCTTCACAGGGCCAACGGTCAGCATATTCTCTTTCCTATGCTACCGTTGTGGCGTCAAAGTTTAATGGTTGTGTCATATATATTTGTATTGGTCTCATTTGTCAAACATTTATAAATCTCAGCATACAGCAACTCTGGACGAACGAGAGGTAGATGTGGAGGTTTTACGCATGCAAGCGACGGACAGAGACTCCAAGGGCACAGATGCATGGAAGGCCAAATATATAATCCATGGAAACGGTGGCGATAACTTCAGAATTGACACAAATCCAGAGACAAATGAAGGGGTCTTGTACGTGACAAAGGTATTGTAGCGCCGTCGGAGGAAGAAACACACACATCAGGTTTCCATATCGCAGCCCTCATGCCTCATACACCGCACGACTACGAGGGACTGCCTTATATTTTTGCACATTGAACAAACACACAACACACAACACACGACTTAACCCACCACCATAAGCACCTCGGTGGCGGTGTCTATTTTCACCAAGTCCACCGCCACAGAGGTGTAGCCCAAAGGACCCAGGAGGGCGCTACAGGTCCAACACGCGATAGTCCGAACCCTCCCGGGGTCCTTTGCGGCACTCGGAGCGCGGCGTCCACGCCCAGGGTCGCCACAGTATTTTGCTTTTGAAAGTATAGATTTCTAATACATTGTTTGTTTTTTTAAGCGCATAGTCCCTTGTGACACAGCGACAGGGGTCGCCCCATTGCTCTACTCTCATTTTCCGGCATATTATTGATGTTGTTGAGCTTACAAAATGATTTAGTATGGAATGTTTTCTGTTTATCTAGCTATTATTAAGATGTTGTTTGAAGCACATATTAGGAATTACAAAATACATCTACACTTACATCTACACTTACATCTACACAGTGGGCATCTACACAGTGGGCATCTACACAGTGGGCTCACTGGCTCTTTAAACTGTTTCAGATGGAATTCGAACACGCATAAAAATATGCGTTTTGGGCTGAGAGTTTTAGGAAAGAGGGGGGGGGGGGCGTGTTATCCCCATGGTTACGACCCACGCCAACTTTATGATACTTTTTTAGTACCGTCGTTGTGTAACTGTTATGAGCGTCATAATAAGCGATGTTGCATATCGCTTATTATGACGCTCATAACAGTTACACAACGACGGTACTAAAAAAGTACCATAAAGTTGGCGTGGGTCCGGGAAGCCGGACACCTATTCACTCGGACGCGGACATTAAATTCATCGCTGCTCAGACGGAGCGTCACCATCCACACACACCGTGGCGTTATACAACAAGTGTCCGAAAAGCCCAACTTTCTCGCGGACACCGCAGTCAACCGCTGCCCAGACAGAGCTCCACACGTCCAGACAAACCGCGCCGCGGTCAGAAGAACGCCATCTGCGTTCGCAGCGGAGTGGAACGTTCACAGTGTTTTGGGGAGAATGGCAAAAACATAGGATTTTACCCCTTTTTCACTCAATTGGGGACTTATTTCAGTAACAGTGATAAAATGGCATAGAATACTCTGTTGACGATCATTTAAGACAAGTCACTCTCTTTAATATCAATCCATCCATCTGCTATGCTTTTGGTGGTAACAGGGCATGTATAGGGCAGTCCAGCTGATCCTTTCCCTGTCAATTTCCTCCAGCATAGCTGCTGCTTGAGCTCTTCTTCCTATCCAGCTATAATGCAGTGGAATGACTTGCTTGAGCCACACTTAGCCATGCTCTTCCTTTGGTCACTACCCAAAGCTTGTGGCCATAGGTGACAAAGGATCGAAAACACAGATTAACATTTCAATGAAGTGCTCCCATGTAGTAAATATAAACTATCTGCAACCAAAGCTCCATTATGGAGCTTTGTTGATTTAAAAAAATCATTGATCTGTTGAATTGTACAACTATCAACTTTACAACTTTCGAATCTTACCTACAACACCTTTAATCCATTCTTTCCTCATTCTTTTCTTATAGCCTCTGGACTACGAGGACCAATCGTTTTTGAACTTGACCATTAGTGTGGAGAACCATGGGAAATATTTTTCATGCAAGGTTGTTTCCAAGGCTGTTGACCGCAATGGTTTTTGGCATGTGGTGGAAACGACAGGGAAGCCTCAGCTGTCCACGCGTGTTGTGATAGTGAATGTGGAAGATGTGAACGACCCACCCATATTCAAGCCCCTGAACAAAACAGTGAGGGTGTATGAGGACGTTGCTCTTGGGTATAATCTGGGGAATGTGACAGCAATTGACAGGGATGTATCACATGGAAACAAGATTCGGTGAGTTTTCAACATACAGCCTCTATTTCTATACCCACGTATAGGAAAACTCATTTTTGAGAGCCCCCTTGCATGTCTTAAAACTAGGAGCTTTGGCTACTATTTGAATGATGATAACATATTGATGATTAATTACTAAACAACTTACAGACAATATCCTATGTCTTCCAGGTATACCATAGGAAAGGATCCTGGTGATTGGGTGACCGTGGATCCAAAGACCGGTGTCATAACAACAGTCAAAACATTAGACAGAGAATCATCTCTTGTTAAAAACAATACCTATACAGTCACAGTGTTTGCTATTGACGACGGTACAAACCTTTGAAGTTGTGTCCATGAAATTGCTGCAATCTTCTAATTGCAAGCAATCAAAATATCTAAACCGTTGTTTGGTTTTCTCTATGAGTCACAGGTAAGCCTCCGGCAACTGGAACCGGAACTCTGTTTATACACCTTAGGGACCGAAATGACAATGTTCCCCAACTGGCCACGAACTCGCTTGGAATATGCATCTCCGATGCCGACGGGCCTTCCCAAGCAAACCTCACTGCCTTCGATCGCGATGAAGTGCCCTTCGCCGGCCCCTTTCACTTCAAACTCCTCGGAGACGTAAAGAACAAGTGGAGGATTTACCCTGAAAATGGTGACTTCGCCTCCATAAGCATATAAAAATAAAAATAAAAGCATGTTTATAGACATAAAAAGAGAATATATAGAGTTCAGTGTGTGAACCGGCGTGTGTCCTCTCCTGTTTCCCCCCGGCTGTGTTGCAGGGTACTCTGTCAACCTCATCCGAGAGGGCACGGTCTACACCGGTTACCATGAGGTGGTGCTGGTGGTGTCTGATCAGCAGGACCTTTCGGCTCAGCACAACCTCTCGGTGCTTGTGTGTGAATGCGAGGCCTCCGGAATGGGGGTGCCTAGCTGTCTCAGCCGCCAAGTCTCCAGCTCCATTGGTTTCAGGGGAGCCTCTCCGATACTGTTTATTGCCATTCTACTCTTACTAGGTATAGGGCCACATAAAAAAAAAAGAGAGCGTGCTATTACACTATTGCATTTCAAGACTGACTGATGTGATACCAATGTTTGTTGTGTGGTTGTTGTTGTTGTTGTGTTCTATCTCAGGTATATTGCTTTTGTCGCTTCTACTATCGTGCAAGAGGCAGGCATTGTTCGTGGCAGATGAAGGGACGGAACAAAACCTGATTCCCTCAAACACGGAGCACCCGGGAAGCGACTGCAAGGTTATAATACTTGACACAACATGAATTAGATCAGGATTAACAAGACTATTAGTGTCATAATATTAATGTGAGTCTTGACAAACAACATCTTATTGTGACAGATGACTTTGAAGACCTTACATCATGAGAGGGAAGACATTATCCAGAGGACATGTGTGCAAGACATTGGCCACCAGGTCATTTATTTCTCTGATTATGACTCATAATGTTGTTAAAAAGAGCCCTCGGCGCCATTAGGCCTGTCTCATGGCTGCATATAATAAATATTGGCAGTAGGTTCACTTTTCTGATAATATATGATTGATGTTTTATCTTTTGTTCAAGGTTTCCAAATATGAAACTGATAATGGCTTTACAAGGACAAATTTATGAAAAATAATTAAATAAATAAAAACCTGTATTATGTTATGTATGCATGATATCAACATGGAATTAACTTTTCTTATACTATTTGATCATTTTCATTTAGTTCCAGGCTGCCGATTCGGAAATGGACTCTCCAAAGTCGAACGTACGTAAAAAAAAAATACATAAAACAACAATCTCTAAATATATATATATATATAAATATATAAATATATTGCAATGTATATTTTTCTCATAATATTTCACGATGTTCTTTTGTTCCAGACTTTCTTTCAGGGAACTCACAATGGCTTAACAAGTACAAACGTATGTAAAAAAATAAAAATAAATACAATGACCTTTTCGTGGATTATCACATTTTTGCATGAAATACAATAAAGTCAAAATAAATATATAGGAACGCGTTAACGTTTCTCATAATATTTCATAATTTCTATTTTGCTCTAGTCTTTCATTAGGGGTGCTCACAATGGCTTAACAAGGACAAACGTACGTACAAATAAATAAATTAAAGAACCCTCTCCTTTATTATCAAATGTTTGCATGAAATACAATAAAGTCAAAAGTCACTTATCTCATAATATTTCACAAATGTTCTTTTGTTCCAGACTTCCTTTCGGGGAACTCATTACGGCTTGACAGGGACAAACGTATGTACAAATGAATGACCATTCCATTATTTGGCATTTCTGTATTTCACCTTTGATACCATTGTCATAATTCTTCCCATACAGAGTGAACGTTATGCTGCTTGGGACGGGGCAGAATATGTAGCGCATCGCAAATTCCTGCAACAATTTCTAGAAAGGGTAATAATAATATATATATATAGATAGATAGATAGATAGTTATAGTTATAGATAGTTATAGTTGTATATAGTTATAGTGATATATAATTGTAGTTATATATATAGTTATATATAGTTATAGTTATATATAGTTATAGTTATATATAGTTATAGTTATAGATAGATAGATATATATATAGTTATAGTTAGATATATAGATATAGTTAGATTTATAGTTAGATATAGTTCGATTTATAGTTAGATTTATAGTTAGATATAGTTCGATTTATAGTTAGATATAGATATAGTTATATTATATATGATGACATGTATGAAGCGCTGCCTTGATTGATTGGTTGCGACATGCTTTTGCTGTCTGTGTGCAGAGATTCACGATCCTCCAGGCACCAGGAGAGGAGCTGGGAGACTACGGCCCTCACCTGTACACTGAGGAGGGACACCCGGACAGCTGCCCACAGCTGGACCCTATCCCCATCCAGGAGATTCCCTTCCACCCGGACATGCTCCAGGACATAGACTCAAAATTCAACACACTGGCCTCCCTCTGTAGCCCCGAATACACATCCTCGTAAAATATATACGGGAGCACACACGCATGCATACACGCACTCACGCGAACCCAAACACACAAAAAAACTGGTATTAGAGCTAAAGGACAAAATTCGGATGTTTATTATGAGTAAATATTTTGCTAAATTACGTACCACAGGCCACGGTGGTAATACAAGTGTGTAATACACTGGTTTATTGAATGAATTACTTTCAAATATTGGTGTTCAAATATTTTGTCAAATAAGTCTAAAGAAGTTTAACATAGTTTTTAAACATAGTTTGACAAGTTAGTAGTTTTTTTTGGCCTGTCAAATTCCACCAAGTGTAATGTAGCAAAATAGATATGTATATTTGTGTATAGTGTATACACACACAAATACAGTTTACAGTTAAGGAAGATATTTAGTGTAAAGCTCTGTGTGCCTGTCCCCTGAGCATGATTTATTGAATTGAATTTGACGTTGACTTTGGTTGAACTGTTCTGCCTCTTTCCGCCTCTCTTTGCCAGAATCTTAATGCATTTTCACCATTATACTTACAATAATGGTTGCCTGGTTATTCTAGCATTTTCGTTCAAGAAGTACCAAGAGGGTGGCTTGCACTTATTTGATGGAATTTCAGATCGAAACCTTGCTATAGCCATATGCATTTCAGAGAAACAGAGATAACTAGTAGATAATTCTACTAACCGCGTCTTTCTGATTCCTAGAGATTCTCTATACACTCTTTTTTGAGTTGTTTCTTTTGGGCACTTGGTCATGAAGCACTTTTTTGTAGCTGGATTTTTGGATGTAGCTGTACTCTTCAACTTTATTCTGATTCGCGTTGTCAATACAGTTCAAAGAATTTCCGGCACACTGGGGTGCCCCAAAGTGGGCAGGACCGCCTCCGCGTTAACGTGCATGCAGTATATCGTGTATTTCATCTCCTCTTTTCACTCTGCTGCTGGGTCTATTTTTTAAGGAATTTAAGGTTTTTTACCATGTTGATACGATGATAATTAGGCTTAGAGCCTCTGATAACCTGTACAAAAAGATCAAAAATGCATATATGATGTAAAAGTCAAGTGTCTAATTCAGCATATACCAACATTTGTGTACGAATAAACCTTCATAAATATCACCTTTTTCTTTTTTTCAAAAAAGTACTTTTGCTGATCAGCACCTGCCTGGTTCCAGCCCCTGATTTCTGAGCCACTTCTGGACTTATAGTCCCATCTATAATGCGTTGCTTTAACAGGTCTAGCTTTCGGACTTCTGTTTGAATTCAGGCCTTTTGGATGCAGCCAGCAATTGGTCGATCAAGCTGCCTGTTCCGCCCCCTCGACTCGTGTCAAGACTATTCACAGCTCAGCTCCAGGCTCTCTTGTACAAGGAAATGGATGCAAGGTATCAGTTGCTGAATTGCATGAATTTTCACCGAGCCAGTCAGCGCCTTGTAGGCAGGAAAAATATGCTGAGGTAATTAATTTGTCCATTGCGAGCAAAGATAAACAACACAGAGACTGCCGTAGTGAAATGCATGGATGGCCTTTAAAGTATCTTTAATATCTATCGATTCTGCTATTGGATCTGTTTTGATGTCCAGAAAATATCGGACGTCACTTGCAGAATCGTTACCCCCTTAATGATCGGAAAATGTGTGCATGGCGATGTGTCTCATACACAAGAACGCACAGTTTATTGTATTTTGATAGGTTTATATTCCTACAATTTGAGAGACAACTTCTCGCTCCGAACAGCAACCAGGGCTGACGTCACCGAAGCCCGCTTGGAGGCGGGTCGGGCTCACTTTGGCCCCACCTTGGGCACGACTCGGCACAGCTCGCGCGTTTAAAAATACGTACCTATTTAGCCGATATATGTGTATCTTTGTAAAAATTGGCTTGTATGGGCTTAAGTGGTGCTTTAATATTGCATATTTATAGTGCGAAAAGAAGCACATTGCAACTTGAAATGAGAGTAACTTAAGTAAAGCCCACTTCGGCGTGGTTCAATGAAATGTCCTCATTTTTATTGCAATTATGACTAAAGGTGATTGATCACAGCGTTTTCTTTGTATTGTTTTACCTTACCGACATACAATTTGCGCTACGGCAGCAATATTCGACAAGAGAGCATAAATCGTCAGTGAAATCGAGAAAATAATTAAAACACAAATGATGAAAAGAAACCTATATAGGCCTATATGTAAAGCTCTCTGTGTATGTAGATATATACCTGAATGAAAGTCTCTTTGACGCATTCGAAAACAATTTAATGCCGTGACCCACTTTCTCTACGAATATTCTTCAGTACAATAAAAACTTTAAAAAATAAATCATAATTGTATGAGGTTTGTTTGAATGACATTTCTAAAGAAAGAAGAAACTGCAAGCAGACAATTGGAATACAGCTACCTGCTGTTTGGTTACCTAGGTTACCAGTAAAGAGTAACCAAGGCTTTCATCCCTCCAAGAAAAGGGAGCCTGACCTCTCAGCAACACTGCAGTCATGACAACCCATGCCAATAATCACATTGAAAACACACAAAGAAGGCCTACTAAATACATTGACTATATAACCATCCAATAATTACAGTTCTGGGATCAATACTGTTTTTCTTGACTTGACTTTTCTTGACGCAGACACAGTTCCATAGAACTCTAGGACTATTTCTCACTCTCACTGTCCATGCCTGTCACACGTCAACCTGCTCAATGGCAGATAAAGTGCCATCTGAATCAGCTACCAACTTTAAAACGCCTTTTTCCCCCTCAAAATACATCAATACAACAAATAAATGGCCTTTTCACCAGCGCATGGAGCCTGCATGTCCCACCTCAGTCAAAGTAGCGTGACAACAACAGCGATGTACTTATAACAACACTGTGACAGGGCAAGAAGGACAACAGCAGGTAGAAAGCTTGTCTGTCTGGAGATTTCCTCCAAGCGGGGACACACCTGTAGTTACTTTTAACCCCCTCCTTTTTGAAAAATAAATGCTTTTATATATGTATGGGTTTATATTATGATGGTGATGATGTAGGACCACAGGAATATGTGAGAGTTTTAAGAATGATCCAGAAGCTATTCATTACTGCTCTGAATGGCATTCTGAAAACATCATTTGAAACAATGTTGTTTTGTGGTTGTTGTGGAAAATTTGTTGGCAGTAGACAGCCGTAAACATAATAGAATGTATAAAATAGGTAAAATTCCTCATATCCGGCAGAGGTCATGTAAACATAACCTTCATGTGATCTTCGGCCTCTGCTGTCGAAGGACCTCTCCAGGGCAGGAATTTCACCGGTGGCCATGGCCGTCGTTGCCCCTCTGTCTGGCCTTGATGCCCATATGAAAATCGTATGCCCATCGGCCACTGTGGCCTTGGTTCCCCGCTCTCCCTGTTTTGTTTTTTTCTTTCATCCACCCTGCCTCTCTGCTAGGGATGGGTACTGAAACCTGGTATTAAACGGGCCCCGGGGCCCGTTTCTTTTAATTTAGGGTAGATAAACGTTGCTATAGTTTTATAACTCATATTAAGATGCATTTTCGTCATTCCGGTCACTCCCTGTGAACTCTCCCTGTCCGAGAACTGTCTTTTTTCTCTCCGAGCCTGCATTCTCTCACATGGAGAAATGAAGGAATACATTTTCTATTAATTTAGGCCAAATCAAACTTGCGATATTTATATTAAGGTTCTCCCCAAACAATGTAGGCTAAAAGTGGCGCTGTGCCACCATACTCCTTTCCAACGCCACCCTGTTACATTTCATAATTTAATTTACGTCGTAGTTTGTTTCCATTTAATTTCTGAAACGGGTAAATTGATTAAAAAACATTTTTTATTGGAATAATGCTTAAAAAACTTAAGTACTGTGTGTAAGAATTATGTCTCTTTCGAATCCACTCTTGATCCGACTCGGTTGCGGCAGAGCTTCAACGCAGGTCGCACACCAGACGAGCCAATAGCAGACGCGTAGTAGATAGAGAACGCACGTCGGATGATTCCAGTTTAATAGAATCGCTGTTGATGGATAAAGCTTTTGGGCAGTGCTGGAATTTATATCGCGACTGTATCGTAGCGCCGGTGTGAGCGCTCTCATTGGAAACACGACCCACCGAAGTTCCAGCTAAGACACAACCCTTTGAATGGGGTAGCCTTCAAATGATCATGAAACTAAAAAGGTGGTTTGTACATTGTGCAAGAAATGTTGCGTTACCACAAGGGCCAAAGTTTCCTCCCTCTTTGGAAAGTCTTCTTGAATCACAAGCAGGAGAAGTACACAAATCGGTTGCACCTGATAAAGATAGTACTGGTCTTCCCTGTGTCCTCCTTGCAGGTAGAGCGGAGGAGGCCAAACATAAGTCCTTATGGGCCACAGAAGCACCAGAACCCCCCTGATTCCCCATCCCCATCATCAAACGATGAGGACTCTGATTAAAATTGAATTGATTGATTCAATTTAAATGTTTTTCAATATTAAGTGCCCCGAGGCTTCAATGATTGTACTGATGGAATGTGACCCTAAACCTTTTCTAAACCTTAGTGTGAATAACAAATTATTCTTTTGATAAAATTTGTATGTTACACTGTTTATTAAAAAGGCATTAATGCTTTTAGAAATGGATTAATGGTCTATTTAAGTGAAATCAAAATCACGTTTTTTAACTGAAGGCCTTGATGCCCTGGCATGTGGCCTTTGTGCCTTCAAAAAAATTGCCCCGCTGCAGGCCAAGAGGCCTTGCCCCTAAAATTACGAAATTCCAGGCCTGGGAATGAGTGTTTTACACTAAACTATTTCTGGGTATTACATACAGTATCACGTTTCTATCCATTACATTAAGCAACAGCAAGGCAGAGTAAACAGACTCCCTGCACATGTGCAGTACCTTGCTTGCCTCGCTGATGATTAACAGATGTTTCAGGGAATAGAATTATGTTCCTATGCTTCATAAAGGAACGGTTCTGCATACCATAGCAACAGGAAAACTCTGCTACGTGTAGTACTTGTGACTTACTTACATATGTCTGATGTACTGGACAATGTCTAAACACCAAGCTGTGAGTTATCTTCCTGTTAGCTAGACAAATCAGGTGTGGAGACATACAGGAGGAAAGCACACATGGTATGATACCCACTAACTCATTCTATTTGGAGGTAGGCAACATTGCAAAGGTTGCATATTTAGTTTGAGAGCTTATTTAGCCGTGATCATTTCCATAGCCAGATATCATTGCCGTCTTCATTCTATGCATGGACAAATAGGTCAGATATCTGAGCTGCTACACCAGTTAAATATGATGGTGATTAGTGTTTATGTAAAATGAAGTGTGCAGACACATCTTAGGACATTAGACCTTGGCCAGTTTGGTAAGACCCCAGGATAATTGTTGTCGACATCCATTATATTCAAACATGTTTTGCAGCTCCCATTGCTGTGTATTTTGTCCAAAACAAGAAAGCACATTCTAACTGCCCTGGCAAGGTAGTTCTCACAAATAGTGCCCACAAACGAACAAATCCCCAAGTTTTGATTCTGTTTTTTTACACGCTACTGAGCACGCTGCGCTCTGAGGCGGGCAGTTAGACCTCTGTCCAGAGATAGTGGCTGTGTTTTAGAACTGAACTCTGAGTGCAGAGCAACATCTAAATATGTTGCAAATAAATATGTCTTAAGTGTTGGAGGGGGTGTTATAAAATTAAAAAAGAAATCCCAATGAGCCAGACCATTGCAGCTGGTGGGTCGAAGCAATTCAAAATCCACAGTTCAATCCAAAATTCACCACTGTGCTCAAAATTTCTAACAGCTCGTCTCTGTCTCTGTCTCTAATCTTGATCACTTGCAGTTGCGTGTTGAAACAGAATGCTTATGCTTTGTTCCAATCAGTTAAGTTGCCAAGAGTGGCAATGAAATAAACACAATAAACACCCAATCATTGCCATTCATTGACACAAACACTTGGCCCATCCAGATATTCAAGTTTGTGTTTCACAATGAATATCAGTCTGGCCTTGCCTGGGAAGTAATTGATTTCCACATATGGGCACAGCCTATCTGTTCAAAAGTCAATCAGCTTAAATAACCAAGTGACCCTCTTGCTCTCTTCAATCTTGCCGAATCCGGCCAAAAGTAAAGCAATAACATCTTCTCGTATGAGAATGCCTTCGTCCAAATTTGTTCATCTTTTCACGTCGTAATTCCATTCAGTTTCGGATAAGACTGTTTTGATTGCTCTGTTGATTTCTACACTTTCACATTCTGCATGACGTAGCTCATTGCTACGTCATGACTGAAACTCCCCCATCCTTCGTGCCGTTTGGTCATATCCTTCTTATTTTTAGGAGAGGCTTTTGATGGGCTCAAGGCCAGACTGATCTGCAGTGAGACACAGAATTCTAGATAAGGATGAGATAAGGATGTTCTCATAGGCTAATAAACACTTCCCTGCCCGACTCTATTGCCCCCCATTTGATAGCCTTCACCCCTCCACCATAGACCAGATGTTTCTCAGGATTGACACCATCTTGGCTCATTTCACCTGAAGTAATCCAGGTCATCCCAGCCGTGCAGACTGAGTCCCAGTGTGTATTTCTGAAGGCCCAGCATCCCGAGAAGCTCCCGCACCGTCTCCGGTGCACCGCGCAGAACCGACACCTGCAAAATAAGTAAGGGCGAGTGAGCGGTCACCTCAAAGTCCAAAAGAATACGTGTTTTGGGCCTTATTCACCTCACAGCCATCTTGGTTCTAAACCAAGCTGCAGCCATGACACCTGTTTGTGAAGCCCTGGTGGAAGCGACTAGCATGTAGTTCCTCTAATGGCCTATAGGTGGTTCCCAGTGGTGCGATGCAAAAAGACCCGCCACCATTCTTAGTCGATGGGAAAAATGGGAATTAATACCCGTATTACTTAGTGAGTTTTTTTTTTCTTTGTTCAGTTGACTCAGTGACTAGTTCATCTCCATATTATTTATTTTGAGAGGTCCCGTTTGACAGTTTTATTTCATAAAAAAGTTATTAAGGATTTAATATTAACGACTTTGGGCCATAGACCACTTAAAGGCAGACATTTCCGCCCTCAGTGTGCCTAATACCGATCGCTTTCCACTGCTGGTTGCAAAAACCTCAAGCCAAGGCAGCGCTCATAACACGAAATGTACAGCTTCATAGCGGTCGTGTATAAACCAATTAGGGATGCCACGGACGCTACGTCCAGATTGTTCCCAGCCTATGTTCATATGGCAACTGAATGCGGAATTCCGCATTCAGTCCCCTCACCCAGATGGCCGCCCATATCCAAACCTCATTCTCCCAGCAGTAGCCCCTCTCCGCCGGCGTGCCGGGGCCGTTCCTCTGCCCCGACCTCTGCTGTGCTACGTACTGGCTCCCCATGTCCGAGGGGAAGAAGTCCATCTCGCTGAGGGACTTGGCGATCTGCAGGGCGGTCAGGGAGTGGTCCCCCGCAGGTCTTGCTACGTGTTGCTGCTGGTGCTGCTGCTCCACCTTCCAGGGAGCGGAGGCCTTGCAGGCTAGTGGTAAGCGGGTAGAGGCGTAGGGGAAAAGAGACGGGGGCTTGAGGCTCTGGAGAGGACTGGCCCTCTCTGGGGGAGGCATGGGAGGATCCCTCCTGGGGCTCTCCCTCGCGATGGCCGGGTGGTTGACGTACATGTTGGCCAGGTTCTTCCCCGGTATGGGGGTGTGAGCAGCTGTCGGCCCCGAGCACTTCGTTTTGGCCTGTGGAAGATGCTCGTGGGCGTGTGTGATGCTTTGACTCTGCGCTGGGGGTAGAGGAGGTGGGGTTTTGGATGGGAACAGCTGGTAGGAGTTGGAAGAGTTGGTGTGATGGTGCAGGTGGAGGTCATTGATTTGGGAGTACGGCGACGGCGTGGTGGGGATCTCGATCTCGGTGAAGTTGGACCTGCGAGTAGACTTCCTGTCTGAGGCGTTCCCGGCGGCGGTGAGTTTGGGAAGCTGCAGTGCCTCGTCCCCTGACCAGACCACCTGGGGGGCTCTGTGTTTGGGCGGGGAGTCCTCCACCCTGGGGGACACGGATATGCCCTCAAAGATGAAGTAGGCGGGGTTGGTGTAGCTGCTTGGCTTTGGATGGGAAGGACTTGCCGTAGACCAAAAGAGAAACCATACACAAATAAAAATGTCCTTTAAAATTAATGCACACGTTAAGGAAACATCCTCAAATCTTAAAAAGGTGGTTTCACTATGACCAAAAATGTCAATCCTGGCACATTTTAATGGTACATGGCAGAATATCTTTCAGTATACATATCCGCTTTAAAGGCCTCGAAGTGTATATGTGTGTGTGTGTGTGTGTGCCTGTGCGTATGGGTGTGTGTTTGGAAGTGTTTGCGTTCTGCACAGATTATCAACAGGTTCTCACCTGTGGACGAGGGCCCGGGTAGACGGCAGAGCCACCGGTTGGCCCCTTCCTGGACCCTTGTCGTCCTTCTCAAAGCAGAAACACTCTGAAGAACAAAAAAAGCCCAGAGAGGATTTTATTCCAATCAAACAGTTCAACATCAGGAAGAAAATGTCTGTGTGTTTGTGTTTATAATGGCCAAAGCAGAATGAGGAGGTGCAGTACGGTAGTTTACAAGTGTCCTGAGAGGTTCTGACCAAGCGGAGAGGGGGGTTAAACACACTACCCCTATCCCCGAGTATCATTATGGGCTCAGGATGCATCTGGTCAGAGGACTGCCAAGCAGAAGCGGCCAAAAAGCAGAAGCGGCCCAAAGACAGCAGCTAGACGCAAAATATGGCCAAGATGGAGGTTAATTAAGGAGCCAAATAGAGGAAGAGAGTTTCACAAGAAAAAAGAAGTGTTTGGAAGCAGAAGTTTAGCAGAAAGTGAAAGTGAAAGTGCGGCGAGAGCTCTGAAAGACTGGTGGCTCTTGTGGACCAACCGTAGATCTTTGACCTTGCTCCTCGTCTGTTGTCTGCGGGCACGTGAATTTTGACCTGGCCTCTGATGGAGCCCATCTCCTCGCCCCGGTGGCTCAGAAATGTCTCAAATTGTTCTAGCGTGCTGCTCGGCGACCGCAGAGCCACACAGCATTCTCCTAGGATACACAGGTTTCAACACATAACACTGATTTAGTTTATTTTACCTCCAAATCTGATCAATGTTGATCGCTCTAGAGCTGAAAATGTTTGTGTCTATTGAAAACTTTGCTTCCATTTAAACTAACATCATATCATGTTTTCAACTTATATTGTATCATGTTTTCCACTAATAAAATCCTTATTGTTCCTCCGCCTCTCGTATGAATCCTGTAACCGCCTAACTAAGCTGGCTAACGTGTTTAGTCACTTTCACACCTGGAGGAATCAAATCCTCTTTCCTCCTCGGGTTCAGTCCTGAGGCCCATTTTAATTAGCAAGTTAGGATATCTTTCAACTTCATCCTGAACTCTCGAGTGAACGTGTTCTTGAGTGAGGATGTTCACTCAACCTTGGACCGGTTTAACCTGAATGAAGGACGTTCATGACAGGCTTCAAAAGCCAACATCTATCACACGCTGAAAATAATAATCCAAAGGGGATCAGGGAATACCCAAGCCGTCATTGCTGTGTGTTAAAGTATATTGATCCATTTTGTTTTGGAAGAACAGGGAAGCACTAGTTGGCTATACAGCTGACTGTAGTGAAATACTTTGAACATGCATCAATTACAAAAGAATGATGATAAAAGTGTATCAATCTCTGGGGGTTTTCTGCTGTGAGCAACGGCGCCACGCATCAGGTGTTCAAGAAATGAACTACACTCCGATGTCCACCGCAGGTCGGTCAAAGGGGCAAGCCATTATGTCACCGTTCAGAAGTGTCACATAAATCATTGCTTGAATAGCCTACTGTAGGCGTGGGTGGGGTGAACATACTTGTATTAAGTGTGTTAGTATAGACATTGCTTAATTACTTCAATTTAGATACGTCACTTTAAGTTAATTGTTCAAGTAGAAATCTCGAAGATTTCCGTTTCGTTCTCTTTGGCCACACCTATGGTGATAAGCGGTAACTGCAGTTGTGTTCACATCCAAACAGTGTCGCCTGTCTGACATCAGTCCGCTGGCGGTTTGTTTACTGTCTGGTTTACTGGCAAAGCAAGCAGAGCCTGAAAAAAAACATTACACCGTTTCACATACAAGTGAGCTGAAGAGCATGTCTGTTGCATTAGCCCCGCCCACCCTCTCTGGCTGAACAACCACTTCTGGATGATGAAAAAAGCATCGCCAAATGTGTGCCGCTTGATTTTTCCCGGGAATGTCGCCATCAACACCCAGTTCGTAACATTCAGAATACTGCAAATGCAAGGGCTTTCATCAGAGGGGCGTAGACTCAATCACCATTGTGTTACCTCATTCAGCGATGGATAGAGAATTAACAGACATTTATTGACGTGAAAGTCTTCTAATACTAACAAGTAACAAAAACAATAGGCCTTGAAATACAATAGTTTTGGATATGACCATATCAAGCTGTTTGTTTATCATTATCTAAACCAATGAGACAATAGAAGTTGCCACTGCAGCAGTGGGCAGGGTTATGTCTGAGCTAACCTGCTATGTACCAACTTATGCTAGCTCACAGCATGAAGTAACTGAACTGATAGTATCTGTGTCTGATCTTGTATCCGAAACCCAATATTCTGACTCAAGATATCCTGTAAACCTGGAAATCCAGTTTCTTCAAAGAGGGCCCTGTTCTAATAACACTATTACCTTAGAAATACTGCATATTCAGAAAGTTATGATAAGTTGTGATCACTTATCGCTATAGATAAGGGCAACAGCAGTGATATTGATAAGCTGCTTAGAAATAGCGATGAGCCAATGACCAACCATATGACTCAAAGCCATCACATGATTTGACCGACAACAGCAGGTGCTGATCTGGCAGATAGTCCATGTCCGACGTGACAGGGAGCAGCTGTAAACACAAAGAACACAGCTCTACTAGACAGACATAGGTTTACAATATGACATGTTGCGGCGGCAGCTCATCACAAACTCTGGGGTGCATCCTATAAGTGGGTCTCAGCAGGGGACCAAGTGGCTTGGTCACAATGGACACAAAAAACTTTATAAAAGAAGAAAATCTAAATAATATAGCTGCATGCCATGTCTTCCATTTGATCATTAGTATGTTTGAAGACTGAAGGGGAGAATACTGTCTTGTTGAATACACACAGAGAAATGCTCATCAACACACTTTCTTGACATGGTAATGAAAAAATGATTGCATAATTTACATTACAAAATATTTGATGGGCCCTAGGCTAAAAACCACACAGCGGTGTGTCTCGGCATGAAAAGGTTTGGGATCCCCTGATGTCTGCGAAATCACCTTGTATCGGCTCAGATTCAAACATGTAACGGCCCTATGCTGCATATCATCCCTTTTCTTTCGCCCCACTTCATTGCCCATAACGGCACTGAGTAAACAACACATGCCTGGAACATACCTTTGGCAGTTGCTTGGCTGACCAGCCTAGCTTGAGGAACCCGGGCACATCACAGCTCTGTGAGTCATTCTCACTTGAGCGACGTGTCTCTGCAGGAAGCACACACAAACAAGAATCGAAAGGTTAAGCTTATAACCATTATAATAACAGGTTTGACAGACGGCTTAGGGGCTTCACACGCCATACCTTCCAGACAAGCAGAGTGGAACTCCACAAAGAACTTGGCCTTGCTCGCAGTCTTCACGATGGCCTCCAGCCTCTCCAGCTCTATCCGGACCCTCTCGCTGCTCGGGTTTGGGTCAGCTATAGATAAACAAGCCAGCACCACTCACATAAACCCGATGTCCAATTGCATCACTTTTGTATTTTTGTGAAGGCTGAATTTTCATAGGAGCCAAACCAATGACCTCACCTGTTTTTGAACCGGGCAGTGATGTCACCCCGACTTGGAATGTGCCGAACACGGGCGAATGGTCGCTGGTGAAGATGTCATCAGTACAACCTGGTTCAGATGACAGGTTGGCATTCATTATGATAGTCATCATGAAGCCTCTCGACTTCACTCACTCCTATAATTGTAGTGGTGTGCATAATATGTTTACTGTTAATTTACTCTCTCTCTCTCTCTCTAATAATCTGTATTTGTCCTTGCACATGTACAAGCACTACACTATGAAATGAAATCTCTGCATTTGACCCATCCCTAGCTGCAGAACTAGGATATTCCACATATTATTTGTGCGCACACACACACACACACAAACAGTCATATTATAACTACCTACACATAGCCTAGAGGGCTCCTTCTCCACATGAAAGCCCGTGACCATGTAGCCCTCTCCTGCTCCTACACACTCCCACAGTTTCTCTTTGTTTCATTCCCACAGAAAAGATCCCATAACAATGTTGTTGTTATCATCTTTTGGCCTTGATACTCCCTATGTGTTCACATGTAGAATAGGTGCTCTCGGAGGCCCTCTGAGGACTAAAGGATTCTCACTAAGTGGTTTTCTCTCTGTACATCTCCTCAAACGAGGGTCCAGTGATTTTTATTCGCATTTTTCATAATCTTCATAAATCCTCAACCTGTGATAAATTAATACATATTTGTTTTTGTATTTTGTTTGCCATAAATACATAAATCCAAACCAGTTATTTTGTATTGCCGCATACGTATGTACATTAATCACTGTTGTTCATCTGGTGGATTTGTGACATTGTTTTGGTGACCAATGTAGAAAAGGTTGCGTAAAGAAAATGTGTAGAAAAGGACAGGGGTCATTTTGTGCTGAAAGGGTAATATCAGCAGAAGTAAGAGTTGCATTTTCTGGTTTTGTTTTCGTATCGCTTTACTGAGAGAAAGGGGAGAAAATACATGTGAATTCAATGACAGGAAGTGACTTTGTTGGCCTCTTCATTGACCACAGGTCAGATCAGTGTTTACCATTTTGACCGGAGGCATTTTTTACAGCAAAGCATTATACAGCATCTGCGTTATGATGTCAAAGTGTTTGCTTCTCATAAAAAAATACCTAACTATTAAAGATTTATGTCATAAATTCCGCCTTCGTAAACCGCCTGCTGCTAAGAATACCTTTTGTAGATTTAGTGTCCAGTATTTACCATAAGAGGTGCAGTTAAGGTGAGCCTCTGGGTAGGACTTCCACAGAACCCTGTCACACCACGATGGCACGTTGACCCGCACCTAAAACAATCAAGTCCCAATGTGATTGATCGTGTTCAACAGGTTCACCATTTACAAGGAACTTGTCTCAGTGTTGGTGTTGGCAAGGAAAACATACACAATTAAAATTAAACAGTAATGAAGTAAGTAAAGAGTAATTAGAAATATTTCCCAAATATTACTAAAAAGTATTAAATATAAAAAAAACTATTCAAATATAAAATAATATGTCGATATAAAGTAGCAGAAAAATAAACATTTGTATCTTCTAATAATACTTGAACTATTTTTAGTGCCGTTGGCAGCTGCTGTCACGCTAGCTAGCCCTGCTGAGACCTATAAAGAGGATTAGCTTCCACATAGAAATAGCCTTTACACTAAGCCAATGGTATACTTAGAATCTTAGGGTGAAGGGAACCTTTTTTTAAACAAGCGCAGTGCATTTGCTTGTTATTTATCATCAAACCCTACAAGCAAATTGTTTAGGGTTTCCATGGCACTCACATCTGTTATTGTTTGTGAACAAAATGATGAAAATGATGATGAATTTGTATTAATTGTTGATCATGTCAATATTTATATTGGGATTTTACTGTAGTTTTGTAAACTACTTTTCTCCCTTTCACCTGTCGAGCACTTTGTAGCTGCTGTTTTGAAAAGTGCTTTAAAATAAAGATTCATATGATTCATTGAATGTACTAATTGACGACCTTACGCTATCCCAAACGCAGACAGAGACAGTAGGTAGTGAGGTGGGGGGTGTCAGTGCTGGGCAACCCACCCCTGAGGTCTTGTACTTCTGCCACAAGTAGCAGCCCCGGGAGCCTCTCTCGTAGCGGTACGTGGGTGGAAAGGAAATCTTCTCTTCCTCTTTACCATGTCAAAACATTCGAGAGAGAAGGAAGAGCGCGGGTAAGGAGAAAGGAAAGGGTGTTAATAAATAACACATCCGCAATGCATTGGACAAAGTAAGGTTGACTTTTGAATGACAAAAATGTTCTTGTATTCCCATGTCTAACTACACACCTCTTTAATGTCCAAAGCAGCTACAAATAATACAAAATTATATAAAATGATTCATGAATACTCTTACCCACAAACGATTATTTTAAAAACGCAATGTAGTCACAATATCGTCAACATCTCAACGTCCAGCTCACACCAGCGGCAGCAGGACACAGAGTGAGAGCGAGAGAAAGAGAAAGAGAAAGAGAAAGAAAGAGAGAGAAAGAAAGAAAGAAAGAAAGAGAGAGAGAAAGAAAGAAAGAAAGAAAGAAAGAAAGAAAGAAAGAGAGAAAGAGAGAGAGAGAGAGAGAGAGAGAGAGACAACTCACTGAAGTTGAGGAAAGCCTTGCTCTTCTGTCTCTCTCTGGTCAGCTGGTCGGCACACATCAGCTCCTCAAACTCCCTCTTGGATACGTGCTTCAGAATGTCCTGGAGACCCCACCACCGTTGACCCCCCCAGAGCCGATCATCCACCAGGGGAAGATAGAGGATAGGTTGAGCGGGTGCATCTACTCTGTTTACACACTGTTTGTACCTGAGCCTTGTTACAGCACTTTCAATAACGGGACACCGTTCTAAATGTTCAATTTAAAATCTAAAATTGAACATGTTTGTTTAACTGGTTAAAATCGAACAAAACAATATTATAAAACTAGACATAAGAAGAAGACATAAGTAAGAAGAAGTATGAAACATTTTTTTCCTTCTAGATGGAGCAGAATTCCCTCCTTTTGTAGACGCAAATGGAGATGTCAGAAGAGGAAAAAGAAGAAACTTGAGCTGAACTTCATCACCTGGAGAAAAGCTCTCCAGGAAAATGTCTCATCTCTCTCAAAAAAGAAGTACAGAGAACCAATGTTTATATTTTGCTAAAAGGCTATTTTGTTATAAGACTCGCTTGCTTTTGAGACCAATTTCACGGTGTTTCGGTTGTGCTATTCACACACTCGGAATCGACTCCTGCCTACTGAGGTTTCTACTCCGTGACTAGCCAATGAGAGTGGATGCGGAATTCCGAATAAACACAAATGTCCGACCTGCACGTCCAAGTCCAGTCGGTAGTTGAGGTCTCCGCACCAGAAGAGGTGGGTGAAGCGCAGGCTGATGTCGAACGCGGTGAGATGTTTGTCTCCCAGCGAGAGCAGCCTGAGAATGTCCACAAAGTTCTGGTTCCTCCTGTATTATTCATATACATTCATAGTAAGATAGTAGGACTTGTCTGTCTTTCAAACAACAAGGTATATTTCAAAGCACTCAGGGTCTGCATTTTGGGGCCCTGAACTTCCAGTGGTAAGTATTATTTATTGTTATTACTGGCAAACCTAAAATATATTTTTTTACCGTAATACTTTCTCACTGCCAGAGGAGAGATGGCAGTTGACAAAGCCGAAAGATGTTCCATTGAAATGGAAGGAGACCCCAACGGCTCCCTTGTTTCCTTAAACAGAAAAAACAAAAACACTTTTGTTCTTGCTGAAGACCACTGATGTTTTTGGCAGTTGGCCATTGGGCCGTACTTTTCCGGTATTTATTTTGCCTTATTATTATGTGAATTGGTTCTGTGGGCAATGGCATGCAGGAAGGGCAGCTCACCCAGTGTGTTTCCCAGTCCGGTCTTCACGCTGGCCGTGTTCACGTGGCTGATGCGGCCCTCATGCTCGGGCTTCACCAAAACCACAAGCCTCATGTTCCAGAGGGACTGCACTGCCACCTGCAGGACAGAGAGCCTCATTGCATTAAGGAGCCATACTGTATCACTCAACAAAACAGATTATTATGAAAATGATATGCTATGCTGTTTGTAGTCCTGTAGTGCTTACCTGTTTGTAGTCCAGTGGGGTTTACCTGTTTGTAGTCTATGTAATATTTACCTGTTTGTAGATCATGTGGTGTTTACCTTTTTGTAGTCTATGTGATGGTGTTTAACTGTCTATAGTCCATGTGATGGTGTTTAACTGTTTGTAGTCCAGTGGTGTTCTCCTGTTTGAAGTCCATGTAGTGTTTACCTGTTTGTTGTCCATGTGGAGGTGTTTTCCTGTTTGTAGTCCAGAGGTGTTTTCCTGTTTGTAGTCCAGTGGTGTTTTTGAAGTCCATATGGTGTTTACTTGTTTATGGTACAGTGGTGTTTACCTGTTTGTAGTTCAGTGGTGTTTACCTGTTTGTAGTCCATGTGATGGTGTTTACCTGTTTGTAGTCCATGTGATGGTGTTTATCTGTTTGTAGTCCATGTGATGGTGTTTACCTGTTTGTAGTCCATGTGATGGTGTTTATCTGTTTGTAGTCCATGTGATGGTGTTTACCTGTTTGTAGTCCATGTGATGGTGTTTATCTGTTTGTAGTCCATGTGATGGTGTTTACCTGTTTGTAGTCCACGTGATGGTGTTGACCTGTTTGTAGTCCATGTGGTGTTTACCTGTTTGTAGTCCATGTGATGGTGTTTACCTGTTTGTAGTCCATGTGATGGTATTTACCTGTTTGTAGTCCACGTGATGGTGTTTACCTGTTTGTAGTCCATGTGATGTTTACCTGTTTGTAGTCCATGTGATGGTGTTTACCTGTTTGTAGTCCACGTGATGGTGTTTACCTGTTTGTAGTCCACGTGATGGTGTTTACCTGTTTGTAGTCCATGTGGTGTTTACCTGTTTGTAGTCCATGTGATGGTGTTTACCTGTTTGTAGTCCATGTGATGGTGTTTACCTGTTTGTAGTCCATGTGGTGTTTACCTGTTTGTAGTCCATGTGATGGTGTTTACCTGTTTGTAGTCCATGTGATGGTGTTTACCTGTTTGTAGTCCATGTGATGGTGTTTACCTGTTTGTAGTCCATGTGGGTGCAGCTGCGCAGCGTGGTGCGGATGTGCTCCGTCCACTCCCTCTCCCCCTGGGGGTTCTCCTGCGTGCCGAGGGCGTAGACGTCGTGGGCCAGCGAGGCTATGGACTCGTCCGGGGTGTGACCCAGACCACAGCAGGTCACCCAGGAATGGAGGTCCCGAGGGGGCGGAGACCCTCCTGGTCCGCCATGCAAGGAATAGACAAAAAGAGCTTTGGTTCCAACTTCAGTTCTCTCTCAGAAGGAGTAGGTTAGGGAATGGACTGTTAACTGGTCATCCAGCCAAAGTAGCTGGTGAAATATCACAATTTACTATTGCTATATAGTCATTTAGTGGACGCTATTATCCAAAGTTAAATCTTTTCAGAAACATGCAATGACTGAGCCGGTAGGTTAGGCATCTTGCAGAAGAATACCTACAGGTTACCCAGGAGCCCTTTGGCTGGGAGTCAGACAACCTAACCACTAGACTATTCTTCCCCCATATCAATAGCTTAGTGTTATTAAACTTTTAAATACATCTATTTATAGCATTGATGATTATATTAATGTACTTACTGCTCCTATAATGTGTATCGGGCAAATGTGGCTGATTATTTCTTTGAACGATCAGCCACATTTGCCAGATACACCAAACGTACCCGGGTTAAACCCCCACCCAGCCAAGGATTACTAAGTTAAACAGGTTGTGCAACTACGTGTTAGAGCCAACTAAGTAACCATGGTTACATTGATCCTGCGCTCCCTACCCATGTTCCAGGTGCCGACGAACACAGAGACCAGGTCCGGCTCTCCCAGCTGTGCGTGTCTGATCTTCATCAGCTGTAGCAGCTGGCAGAAGGCCTCCCGTTTCTGGAAGGAGAGAGGTGGGGGGGAACACCAATCAGATCTCCCATCTGAACGTCAGCTGAACGACATACCAGGGGTGACAATGACCTTCGACCCCTCACCCTGGCGCTCTGGAACGTGAGCTCCCGTGGCGTGCCGTGGTGACTGTCCACCACCAGGCGCAGCTTAGCGGGGCTGGCGTGGAACTGGACCACCTGCAGAACTGCCAGACCGGAGATAAATACATATTACTCAACATATTTAAAGACATATTCATTTTTACATATACTTTACGTTTCTGGTTTCGTATTTATTTAGTTTATGTTTCTAAAAGGTGCTGTAGGTAAGATATAAGAGCTATTATTTTAGTGTCATTCTTTAGAAATGACACTAAAATAATAGCTATTGGTGAGTGAAATGCGATGTGAGAATAAGGCAATTTAGATTGCCTTATTCCCGGCTCATAGCAACAGTCAGGGCATCTCTTCCCTGATTGGTTCAGGGAAGCCATCTTGCCACTCATTCACAGGTTTGAAATGCAACGCTTATCAATGGCAAAAATGTAGGGAAGGAGCAGAGATGGGGGGGAAAACATATTTCGGTTGCTTATTTTCATAATCTTGCTTTCTTCCACTCTTCTCTGCTATCTCCCTTTACAACTCTTGCATCTTACCTACAACAGCACCTTTAATATTTAGATTTAGATTTTATACCTTGTAAGTACATATCTTGTACTTTGATATCTGCAACCTAAACCACAGCAAATTCCTTGTATGTCAAAGCCATATTGTATGTGGAAATGAAACTGATTCTGATATGGAAGATCACACCGCAACCAATCAATCAATCATTGATCATCAAAGGGAAATACAGCAGGTGCCTATTGGAAAGACTAAAGTTGAAAAGAAGACGTATAGGTGTTTTGCTTACCCCGCTCCTGTGTGACTGTCTCCACTCCAAACGTACCGGTCTTCTTGTCAAAGAGCAACACCCCGGTGTCCACGTCCACGGAAACGGTCTGTCGGCCGTAGCGCGCCATCTTGACCTGGACACACAAATATTTACAAATAGTGTTGGTACATGTTCGTTACAGATATTGTTATTTAATTAAGACATGTTTATATTTGCTGCAGGTCTAGCATGGCATGAGCACAGCTTGGGTTATGGGGTTCGATTCTCATGTATATACTCACGGTTTTGCAAGACCCTTTGCATAAAATCGCTCACCCTATTGCATGTATTTATTTACAGTATGCATTAAGTGTTTAGATAGAAATTCAAGTTTTGAAAAACGGCATCTTTCAGTGTGTTTTATTTATTACAATGCAGGTCACCATTGAATTGTACAGTCAAGGATGAAATGCATTCGTGATTTGTCCTTCATGTTTCATGTACTACCTGGAATGAGTGGACAGGCATGGGCCTGGCGTGGTTCCTGACAGTGTTAGCCGTCACAGCCGATGGTTCCGGAGGAGGTGGGGCAGGTTGGACTGCTAGATTGTGATTGGTCACTGCATCTTGCAGGGCTTTCAAAACCTTCAAGCACAGAGCATTATCATAATTGGATTTCTAATTAATGGAATGTTCAAGTTAACACTAATAATTTGTATAGGAAAATCTAAACCTATATTTATTAATCTGGCAACCAATCTCAGCAACATTGAAACTCTGATGGCTGCTACAGAGTTCTGCTCAAAGTGCAACCTTACCCTTTTCTCCAGAGAAGACAGCAGGCTGACCAAGGCTGAGATCTTACACAGCAGACTGTCCAGCTCCATCTCCGGGCCCTGGTTTCAAAGTAAGAAGATGCAGATCATTTCCCAAACTTAAACACTAGAGGGGGGCCTTTCACAGCTCGTCTAGAGTTCCTAGAAAAAATAATGGCTACTGCTGCGGAAACTCTGTACCTGTGACTTGTTGCAGAGTGGACTGGTTGGATGGTCAAACACCTTGGCCAGTGTCTCCAGACTCGAGAGCGTGAGGTCAATTTCACTGTGGATCACATGCCCTCAATGTTTAAAATATGAACAAACTAAATAACCATAAGTATAGCCAGAAATATAGCACACACAAGTCATTTTGAAAGATTAGGTATTTTTTCTGTAGAGATTTGGAGAAACCAGCCAGAGTAAACCGGTTATTAAAAGTATCCAACCGAAAAAATCCCACCCCTCTCTTCAGAACTCCCTCCAAAGCCACTCCCCAAAACACATTACTAGCTCGCTAGCTTTAGCAATAGGTCTGCCTAGCCTTGTAGAAGACTGCGGTCATGCGCAATGAGGGTAGGTAGGTAGAAAGGTAGGCCATTCAATCTTTTCATGTGACCCTTTCATGCGGGCCACATTAAATTATTAAACTGGCTTTTTACAGGCCTGCAACAACCACAGCTACCATATATATATATATTATTATTTTTTTGAGAATTCCAACAAATGTGACAAAAATGCTTCTAAAATAAATTGCCTACCCTAGCTTTAAACAGTGAGTACACACAAGCATCCAAGCCTCTGCCTTCTCTGCAAGGCAGACGGACATTGAGGGACTATGGACGATGAGATTGAATGTCTTGTCATTCATTCATGTGCGATGTACAGTGTATGTGGTATAAGGAATTGTTTCTGTGTTTTCCTGTTTGTTTGTTCACTGAATTATTTGCTGAATGTGAGCCTCTCTGAATGTGCAGGACAAATTCCCCCTTGGGGAGAATAAGGATATATTCTATTCTATCAATCGCATGAATAGTATCTTAGCAGGAAATCTCTCTTCTATCCTTCGAATCAATCAAATATGTCAGTTCAAATGGACTATTGCAAAAATCAAGTGCAAATAGTCATGACCAGCAGCAGCAGCAGCAGGTGGTAGCTAACCTGTTGAGGCCTTGGCAGGTCGTGCCTAGTGTGTGTTGCAGGTTGCGTAAGCATGTAGCCCCTTTAAACACACTCTCAATGTCCAGAGGAAGATCCTTGTGGAGGTAGTCATTGAGCAGTCCCATCACGTCTCCAGCGATGCTGATAACAGAGCAGAAGATGCATACGTTTGAAATATAATACATTCTATGTGATCCCACATGAAATATATGGTAATTTAAAGATGAATAATGAATAAAGCTATCCCTACCAACATGGCAATATATTCATTTTCTGTCAATACAATGTCAATAAAAGAAAATAAACATTAGTCCAGAGATTCCAGCCGATTGGTTCTAAGGTTGATCCCTAATGTCCTCAGTCTACCTGTAAGCATCCTTGAGCAAGATCTCTAACCCCCCTTCTAACCTTAATGACTCAATGTAAGTCGATTTGGACAAAAAAGAATATCTGCTATGAATGACTAGAATACTATGATATTAGATGAGAACCTGGATGTGTTGAGTTCCTGCAACTTATTGAGGAAGAGGAGGTGAGAGGCCGTTCTCGCTGGGGCTGCTGTGGAAGAGGCTGTAGTGTTGAGGGAGGCTGGCACAGGAGCTGGCTTCTCTTCATCTGCACACGGGAAGCATGTGCTTAACATGTGCGAAAACGTACCTGAGGTCTACAACTTAATGTCACTGGCACTGACTACTATTACTTAAGCTATTAGAGAGGAATTTCTATTATTGTCACTTGAAACCTTATTAACCAATTAGCCAATGTGAAGAAATGCTAAGAGTAAGACGTTTTAATGTTGTAATGTTTTTAGAAACGTTGTGCAGCGTTTCCATACTTACTCTATACTTTGATTGTTCTCAGCCTCCCCCTGTAAGTAACTGCGGATGAAAGTGTCAAACCAATCATGTAACCAAGTAGGTAAGCAGACGGCCAGTCTTACCTGAGCTCTCGTCTCCAGGGTCGGTCACACGGCTCACAGGGTACTGCAGTGGAGTGACCAGGCCTTTATGGGGGTGCTGGTAGCCCATCACCAACTCCTCCAGTGTACGGAAACAGTTGACCTGAACACCCTGCATGGTCTGTGGGGCATGAACACACGCAACGTCAGTATGGTATTTGTAGCTCTGTAGCTGTCTCGGACTGTGTTGACAACCAAGCACAATCCGACCAAGGTCACATAGAATCCCACCCAGAGGATGCATATAAGCATGAGGTTTTGAATGTATTTCTAAACGTAATTTCAGACATCTCACTAGGACCGGTGGAATGATTATGACTAATCGACATTACCAGAATTCTGTTTGTACCAGACTTTTTAAGTTCTTAAAAAGTGTTTTGATGTATTACTATTTAGTTATTCAGCAGAGAGTTGTATCCGAATGACGGATGGATTCAGAAACATGTCACGAAGGTAGGATATGGGGAAGGGATCTTACACTAGGATGCCTCAAGGTAGGCTTTCGAGTTCAGCAAAATCCACTGCAATAACCAACCACATCCTAAATAGCCAAGATCTTCATATTATGATCCAGATGCATGCATATACACAAACACATACTAACATATAGAACACACACAAACACACACACACACACACATTACTAGGTCACTGCCCACACACACAAATTACTAGGTCACACTACACACACATACTAGGTCAGCTAGAGTTGACACACAGAGCCCCACCCTTCCAATGCAAAACAACTTTTTGGTTTGACCACAACTCTGGGACTTCAGATGCATATATGGAGACATCCAAGTCAAGGGCAAAAAGGCATTCAGATCACGGGCGGCCCGTCATATATCCCATCCATTCTGTCAACTTCACCTCCCCTGTAATGAGGTCCACACCTTGTATTCAGACGGTACATACATGCTGCATGTAGGCCAATGCAGAAATATACAGACCCGTTAAAATATACTGTGTATTTATATCTGACATTTAAGAAGCAAGGTTTTTTTTAATCATACAATGGTGGTTAAGGTGTGTTGGGGAGGGGGCGTGTCTGTTGTGGAGCAGGACGTGGGAATTACTCAACTGAAGTGTACTTTTCTGAAATTAATTTCAATATATCTCTGTTGCACTATATGTCTAAACAATTGTGTATTGTTTCATAAAGGGAAAGTGACTTGATTCGGAAAACTCATTCCCTATTACCACTGGCGCTCCTAGGACATTTTCCTTATCCGTCAGCAACTATCACACTGTATCTGGCTGTCACACTCTATTTCACTCTGGACAAAAATAAGCTAAATAACCTAGTTTGGTTGACAACCTCCTTTAAGTGACTGAAACACAGAGTTTGCTTCCCTTATAACTTGCAACAGGACGGCTAAACTGTTTGCTGTATAAAAAGCATAGCAAAATTATATATCTGAGGTATTGCCATGGCTGTACACAGAACCATGTCATAGATTCCACATATATTGCGTATAGAAAATGCATCTATCTGACAATGTTTTTATATATCAATATTTGTCATAAGAGGGATAATATCAAAAGTACAAAATAAACAAAAACACACAGAATACACAGAATTATTCAGGCAGACTCTAGACCAGGGTACTAAATATTTTTTCCTGTTTCCTATTTTTGAGTCATGAGTTTTATGTTTTCTTTGTGCAAGTTGAAGGAGCCATTCTCTGGCCTGTGTCACCCGATTCTGCTGCCAGGATCCATTGGAATCATGATTCTCCTTGTGCCACAAGAAACTCTTGAAAAGTAATTACAAATAACTGAACGGGAATAAGAGACGTGGAAAGGCAAAGTAACCCCAAAATATCTCCATGGCCCTCTTAGAATAACACAGCGTCCAGAATGTCAAGTCTTTGTGTGCTAGCGAAGCAAATCCAGAGAGGGAAAACGTTGATTGTAGGTTTTGCTCATAGCAGTGGAAAACATCTGAACGAGTGATATAGTTTCTACAGAGGCTGTTTATATATCTGAAAAAGGCTTAGGTCCCCATGTTAGAGCTTTGCAAATACAAGAAACTCACACACACACACACACACACACACACACCACAAACACACACCACAAACACACACCACACACACACAAACACACACACGCACAAAAAAAAAGAAAACACCAAGACTGAGCTAATGCTTTTGGAGTTTAATAGGCAGAAAACCCTTCAATAAAAGTTGTTTGTGTGTATGTGTATGTGTATGTGTGTGTGTGTGTGTGTGTGTGTGTGTGTGTGTGTGTTTGCATGCATCTGTGAGTCTGTGTGTGTTTGTCTCCACTTTGATACTAATTGAGATTACAGAGCGTATGTGTGTAATATGTTCTCGTCCGGCAAGTAAACAATAACAATGTTTTTC
>OOFG01071740.1:0-22792 GCA_900323295.1 Molva molva
CCCCATACCAACCACTGTCAGCTCCAGCGTCTCAATCTCGTGGCTGGTCCCCATACCAGCTGCCGCCAACACCGGAGTCTCAGTATCAGGCCTGGGCCTCTTACCAACGGCCTCCAGCCTCTCACACTCAGAGCTGGTCGGGGCCCTCATACCAGCCGCCACCACCACCAGCAGCCCACTTTCAGAGCTGGTCCTCAAACCTGCCGCCACCACCACCTCCAGCAGCTCACTCTCAGGGCTCTTACCAGCTGCCACCAGTGCCAGCTTCTCAACCTCAGAACGGGCTTTCTAACCAGCCTGATCCAGCGTCTCACAATCGCTACCGGGAATGGAGATTGCAAAAGGCAGCCCTTGAGGATCAGGAGCGAGAGATGAGAGGTGAGCCCCCGAAGAAGCGTCAAAGAAAGGAAAGCTACCACTACCAATGCAAAATGTATGGTAAGGCAAAAAGCAAACTCACTGGCCACACACAGCTATGGGGGAAATGGTACTGTCCAGCATCTGGAAAGACCATTGAAGAGTGGAAAAGCTCCTTGTAAAAATGTAAATAATGTGTAAATTTGTTTTTAAGATATTTTTATTAGTGTTTTTATTATTTAATATTTAATTTATTTTAAGTGTTAAATCATTTGTAAAAAAAAGTTCAAACAGTTGCAAGTTTGCAACATTTATATATATAGTTGCATTCTGCAACTCTAAGAAAACAACAAAAAAACAACTCTTGTGGTGTAACAGCAACACAGCCATCCTTTGGGTGGAAGATTCCAGGTGCGAATCCTGGCAAGAGTGTGCAACTTGTTGTAATTTAATTCAAAAATGATAGTAGAGTATCAATAATAATGGAATAATAATAGAATAAATAAATACCTAATAGAACAATAATAGAGAAACAAGTACTTATTTTTGTGGTGTAACATCTGATAGCATAAGAATTTAAGCTGAATTTTTCTGATATTTCTCTATTTTTCTCCTTTTCTTTTTCTCTTTTCCCCCTTTCCCCTCTTTCTTTTTTTTTTCTTTACCCCCCTCTAGCAGTCCCTTTTGCCCCATCTTCTCGTCCAACATTTTGTCGAAGGCCGTTCTTTGTAACGTGGAAAGAAAAAGGCTCAATGCTCACTCAGTATTCACAGCCTTGGGAACACAAATCTGCTTTGGAACACGTTGTATGGGCACCCGGCTACACTAGCTGTCACTGAGGTTTGAGTCTGTTGTCTGTTGTTGCTGAGTTTCCGACATGGTGCTGTTATAGGAATCCTGATTGGGAATATCACCTGAGATTTCATCACACTAAATCTCACACCATTCAGGGCCTGGTTCTCTCTGAAGTACGAGAAGAAAGAAGAAAGAAGCCTATAACTTCTTCTGTAAAAGAGCGCCCTCTGGTGGAGCCGTGCCCCTAATGAAAAAAACGCCACTGCTGTATATAGAGACATGGTAAATGCGTTAACACAATCATACAATGTGGTCAGCTTTAAGGAGATATTTCTTTACAATAAAACAATTGCATTAATTAGGCAATTGTCAGAAGACTTATTTTATTCTAATTATATGCAACTCTGTTGTTGTATGTTGATGTGCCACGTACAAAATTGGTTGCAATAGTTGACACAGACCTCATAGTGAATTTTTGTGCAGATTTCTAGGGCTCCAGTTATTAAGGCGATGGGCTAGAAATCGATTGAGGTCTCCCGAGCAGCTTCAAATCCTATTGACAACGGTAACATGTTAATGTTTATACTTTGACTACTAAATTGTTACCATAATGTGTGTGGCTTTCGCATCTTCAGGTTGCTTTGTTACAATGAATACAAAGACAGCAGAGTGCTATGATTGCATGTATATTTGGGACTGTACATAACAGTTTGGTAGACAGACTCAAAACTCTCACAGGGTCAAATCTCCCAGAGGGACCTACAGCATTAGTGCAAATTCAGTTCCTTCCATCTACATTTCATCTGTAAAAACAACTCACCCTAGCCCACACAGGAGTCAACTAATTAAAGAAACTCAAATTAACTCATGTCTCCAACTACATGTGTGAAGAACAATCCTACCTGCCTGTTACAACTGTTCCATTTCGACCTGGAAGGGTTTCTTAATAGCAACAGAATCAGGTGTCACCGCATTAAACATCCCCGTTGCCGCTAGGAGAAAGTTGTTATATTACTAATAAATATAAACCTACATACATACATACATACATACATACATACATACATACATACATACATACATACATACATACATACATACATAGTAGATAGATAGATAGATAGATAGATAGATAGATAGATAGATAGATAGATAGATAGATAGATATCAATTAAATAGTTTAAAATATTCTATATATTATATTATATATATTATTTATTATAGTGTAGGCTACTCAGTGGTACATACCTTACGCTGGGGCCCTCACGAATACCATAAATGTAGACTAAAGCAGTCAACCAATCACATAGGACGTTACTTAGACGCCCTTGCCGAACCGTTCAAGCACTGAGATGACTGGTGGTTGGCGAGATTGTAAAGGAAAACACACCGTGGTTTTCGGCTGTACAGATGAGTTTATAGTTAACATTTTATCGGATTCAACATGTTCAGCCTTTTTGTCTCGGTATAGTTATTGGCTTTAGACCTTGCCGTATACAAGTGATTGCTTTTTACTTTAAAGCTCGGTTAGCTAGCTCTGCTGGGCCCGGTTTCGGTCGACCTAGCGACGTTAGCCCTTGCTTACTAACGTTAGCCCTACTCGTTTAACGATTACCACAACAGATCTTCCACTCGATTACTAACGTTAAGTAACGTTAGCGCTTCGGAGTATAATATAGGACTACGGTTATGTAGTTTAGAAAATATACGTGTCTCTTGTCACGTTTAATGGCTTCAAATCGGATCAAACAAGTCAATCAGCAGAAGGCTGGGTAAGACAACGCTGCCAGCGTCAGATGTGTTGATCAACAGACGGGTTCCGTGGCTAACCTTACGAGAGCTATTAGTTGCTAACATCTATCAAACTGGAAAAAACATTGGATTTAGTCGGATTCAAATCGGGTTCAGCTGGATCGCTAACCCCTCAAAAGAAGATGAAGAAGAGGAAGGAGCTCAACGCTTTGATCGGACTTGGGGACAGTAAGAAGAAGAAAACCAAAAAGGGAACCGGTCACCGGCTTCTTCGAACCGAACCTCCAGACTCCGAATCCGAATCCAGTTCTGACGACGATGAGTTCAACAACATGGGTAGCGCTGTTTCTTTCGGAAAGTGAGTAATGACTTTACATTTGCCATGACAGCCTACCCTAAAAATATATTCATCAATAATAGATAAGGTCTTGCAATATTCATGGGTATCGTTTGTTCATGTGCTTCTTATTCTTTCCAGGAGAAGTTACACGCAGTGCTGCAATATCTGCTACCCCTTGCTTCTGTTCATCATACTTGCTGCCTGTGTCATGGCCTGTGCAGGACTCATATGGATGCAGATTGCACTGAAACAGGATCTTGACTCTTTAAAAGAAAAACTGCATATTAGTAAGACACACAGATAAATGAATATATATCTGCATACATTATAATCGACATCAAATGACACTTTTCGATGCTGATGTTTATGGCCTGGATATGCAATTATACATGGTTGTACATAGGTTTCATACTGCTGTTTTTTAAAGTATGTGTTATGTGAATCCAGTGGAATCCAGCCAGAAAGCATCATCACATGAAATACCAAAATTGAGTGAGGACCTGAAAACAAAGCAAAGGAGGCTTGAAGATATTGAAAGCGGCGACAGGGGTTTGGCCAAACTGTGGTCTAATCTGACAGAGATGAACAGAAAGGTAAACTTCAGCATGTTGTGGATGTTTGAAATTAATGCTTCAAGTTGAAAAATGGGGAAAATACCATAGTGATCCAGCAAATTTGTGATCTTTCTAACTGACTGTGTGATTGTTTGTTTATTCCTGCTCATGTATTATTTTTTTCAGATCAGTTTACTGGACTCTGCAGTCAACCACTTGAAGGCCAACATTAAGTCAGCCTCGGATCTAATAAACCTTCCAACTACAGTGGAAGAGCTCCAAAAGGTAAATCTATAGAAACTGCTATATAGGCAAACACAGGAATATTCAATTGTGGAAGGGGTAGTAGTTCAAATGTATGCACAGGCATACCAGAATTGAAAAATAACCTGGGAATCAATGCAGTATCATGTATTACACAACAGTACATTAAAACACATAGCTTTAAAACACAAGATGTAAAACAGCAACAACTTCCTGAAACATTTCAACACGCATCGCCATTGTCTGATATTCACTTAGTGAGATGAACTCACACTGTTTCATTGATTCTGAAGCTCATTCCAAGCTGAAGGGCCTGAGAGGGAAAATTATTATTGTGTATATTCAATATTTATTTTGTACTGCTGCTTTTCACGGACCGTTTAAGACATGATTATGGAATGCAGTGCTACACAACTGACGTCAATTGACAGTGAAGAATCCCGATGGCCTGATATTGTTTTTGTTTTTGTGTGTTGTCTTCAGAGTGTCGCTACAATTGGCAGCACACTGACAAGTGTACAGCATGATGTGAAGACTATGCAAACTGCTCTTGAAAATCAGAAGAAGGAAGCTGATGAGACGAAGAAGGCAATGGTAAACTGAAACATATATCCCTTTTTCAATGCCGACACAGCTTGAGAGAATTAAACTGATATACTTTTTTGAGGAATTGACCCATGGCCCATACAGAAAACAGTGTTTCTAAGTAAACTATTTGTAACCTGCATCTACATTAACATCAGATAACCAAGTCACTGTTCTATGGCAATTGGTTCATGCTACAAGGCACGGCAATTTATCACTCACATGGTATATGACCCTACTATACATTTATATCCTAAATGTTCATTTGCGGAGCTGCTTTACACCATCTGTCATATATTTTTGTTTGTTCATTGACAATCATTTTCATATCTTAGCATGCCTATGAAGGGGTCAATACAATTTTGTATCTGTTAACTCTGCATTACTGTAGGTATTTCTATATTAATATAAAACAGTTGTACTTTGTTTCTTTGCTTATCAAGAAGTTTGAGAAATCAACTCTTAATAAACTGGGAGGAAAACTTGTATTGGATGCATTGCACCTTGGCTCCAAACAGAGAAACCACCAATGGATTCTACCAGTTTAGTCAGTCTTAGTTTTTGCCTAAAACCATTCTTGTCTAGCTTGCATTGAAATAGTCAGTGGGTTCAAAGAGTTCCGTCGTGTTTTTATCCCTAGATTGTCTTTCATCCATATTGCATGAAACGAGTGCCAATCTCTATTTTGGGAACATGGGTTTTTGTTTGCCAAGAAAAACTGGGTCACATGTCTAAGACATCTCGAGATGTTTTGGTTGTGAAATAAGAGTAGAAACCTCTGCAAGTACTTCTGAGAAAGATCAAGCCTCTTCCTTTTGGCTGAAACCAAGAAAACAAACTACCAAAAATACCCTGACTTATTCCAGTGTCTCTTTGCCTTATTTTTTTTTGGTCAGCTATTAAATATCCATTGAACAGCAGCAATTATACTTGATTCTACTTGGTTCCAATACGAGATTTCGTAACAACTCAGAGGAAAAGATTGAAGTGCATTTTCATATCTGGAATTTAAAAACCATAAAGATTGAACCCCAGCTTTAAATATATCCGACTGACCCAGCTAAATGTATTTCCCAGCCAATGCAAATATTGATTAATTCACTCGGTGGTTCACTACTAATGTATGATTACATGGTTGTGTTCGCATAGGACATCACAGAGCTGAGAAAAACGGTCGGGGAGACCAACCGGACCCAGGAGCTCCAGCGATCCTTGACCGACGAGCAGATCCACAGCCTCGTCTCTGTCACCACCGAGCTGTCCCAGAGAGTGTCCTCTTTGGAGCGAGGCGAACAGGTTCCGGCGCAAAGCGTGAGTTAAGGCCACAAACACACCTTTGAACTGTAGTTGGAAAGAGTTGGAATGCTGTGTGATGCTTTGCCTAGGATTTATGTCTTAAGGCTCAGACTCAAAACTTTCTACTCACTCGTTTCTCATTGTATTATTATTATTTACTATTTTACAAAGGACACTGAGAAGGTGGCAGAGGTGCAACCCAGCAAAGAAGATCCTGGTGCCGACCATGCTGCGGCTGAACATGGTGTGTATAGAGTCATATTCATAAGAATCAGAGGATAGATATAGATAGATATAGATAGATAGATAGATAGATAGATAGATAGATAGATAGATAGATAGATAGATAGATAGATGTTACTTTTTACCTGCTAAACCATACTTTTACTTTGTGTATATTTATGTATATATATATATATATATACATGTATATTTACTTTATTACTCTTTATCAGAGCCGACCCCACCATCAGCAGGGACCCAGCCAACTAGTCTTCCGCAGTTCTTGTCTCGTAAGCGCGCCCGGAGAAGCGCAAAGACTGAATGCCCCAAGATCATCGATCTTCCTTCTGTCAGCTCATTTCAAGGTCACACACTGCCCCTCTCTAGTTCTGTATTCTTACTGTTTGTCTGTATTGTACTTAATGCCATACGGTTCTTGTAACGTTTTAGTTAATATGATACATAAAGCTTGTGTGCAAATATGCGTACAGATTTTGAAGAAAGCATAATAATAAAACATTTCCTACAGATTTGCAGACAGTCTTCAGAAACCTCGACCACCGACACCGTTCAGCTGGATTTTCTTACCGAGAACTGAGGAATCGCTTTGGATCCGCCATTCCAAACAGCCAGACCATTAAATGCTTTGACACCGATGGGGACCGTAGGTACTCCCTGGCCGAGCTGAAATCTGCCACAGGTTTGTGAGCCACGCCATCGTTGAGAAGCGGTGAACAGTATTGAAACACGGGGGTAGGGTGGAGGGTGAATCGGTGTGCGGTAGTGTCCCTTCCCCAGTTCTGAGAATGCTGCACTTTGATGAACTACGACCTTTTTCTCTTTACTGATTGTGAAACAGTGACTCTTGCATGTCCCTCCCTACTCAACTCACATAGAACCCCTGACCACACCAACGGAAGCTAATGTTTCCCGGAATCTGCAAAAATGTATACGTTGCAATTGTCAATGTTATTTTATTTTTTCCATTAATGTTTTCCCCATATTTCCATGCGCTAATCTAGAATACTATAGCATTGTTTTACTCATTATTTTTGGGGGGTCACTTCATATTCCTATATTGTCTTGCAACATTTAAATGGTGTCTACAGTTTCTGTAAAGGCTGTAGGATTGAGCTGATTGGTGAAAGGCACCCCACCCCACTGTTAATTCACCTGACCTGCGAAAGCACCAGTGTGCAACTTTTTTCACTATCATAACAAACTAAATTATAGACATGTCAAGCATTTTTCATGTCATTTTCTTTAAGCTCACCTACCTAACCAACTGAACCAGTTAGTCATACCCATTGGTTTCTATTTTCCAGTTTCTTCCATCAGAATGTATTATTTGTATCCTTATATTTGCATCTAGCGGATAGCCTTAGTGGTTATTTTCTAGTTTAGGCTGTTTTAGGGTTGGAATGGCTACACGCTTTTGTATCATTTGAGGGGTAACAAAAACAAGTCATATGTAGCAATAACAAAAACGTATGCAGGTAGGCGTATGTTGTGCTTGCTTTAAAGGACAAAGATTTTGTTTCATATAGCCAAAATGACCAACGCTGACTGTTTTTCCTCCTCACAAAGAGAATCTCAATACTTGTGAGCAAATATTAGTTATCTTTTGGTCATTAAATTGGGAATGTTGGCAATAAGAAAAGATTAATTACCCCTGCCTTGTCTGCTAAATTTGCATTAGTAAATTTAAGATAAAACCTACTCATTACTGGTAGACAGGTAGTATTAGAAGCACTGACCTCTACTTGAGATTCATCAGTCCATTTCTGTGGGCCTTGTGTAGTCGCTGGAACGCTTTGTCATATTGCTGCAGCATTGTAAACAATTATTTATTGCACAGCGTGGAATTGTAAAAATTGTATAATTTGTTTTTACGTGAGATTAACAGATTTCAGGGTCTCAATCAGAAGATTGTACATTAAAAAAATATGCTGTGACCTGAAAAAAAGAATTATCACTTTAACATAGTTGGCTTTGTTTTTGCGGGACAATGATTTGAATGCTATATTTTACCATGTCTGATTTTAATTTTGCTTCCTAACTGCTATTGGAGATAGTTTCAATGTGGGATTTTTTTGTGAATATAATAAATATACAATTAAAAATGTCTGGTTATGAAGTGAAAGTGTGTATGGATATATAAAGACTTCAATGTAAAGGTTACACAAATCCTTTAATTTTACTGCTGACAAAGCTATTTACAATACTTTGAAGTTCTCTGGTAATAAACAACTCCACATAGAATGGATTTCTGTTAACATGGTACAGTGATTTTCAATGTCCAAATGTATGGCTTTATGAACACATTGTAAAGTGAAATGGCCTTATGCCAGGGCACCTTTTGCCCTCCAGTCACGAGACAAAAGGTGAAGTAATTCCTCTTCGTCCTCCTCTTCAATGTTTATATCATTCGCTTCTTTTTCATCGTTGCTTTCTTGGACAGATTTATTTTTCACAACATCCCGCCTGTCTCGCAATACTTCCACCCTCCTGTAGCATTCTATTTGCTCGTCGATTTCTTCAATTTGACGTTCTATGCGACCTTCCTCGTCATCTTCAGCCACAATGGCATCAGACTTGGTGTTTACCTGGCGTATTTCTTTTTGGAACTCGTCCCACTCCTTGTCCATTAGATCTTTGGGAGCTTCAACATTTCTCACTTTCGCATCTCTCACCGGATCATCGAAGAAGCCCTCCGGCAGAGCCTCGGCAGTATTTCCCTTCTTTTCGACGCTTTTCTCTGGCTCGTCTGCTTTCAGGATGGACCCCGAGTGAGAGACAGCGGGGGCAGATGGAATAGAATTGTCGAAGAAATCGTCTGGCAGTCCGGCGGGAGCTGAATCACCTTTGTTTGTAGTACCACTCGCCTTATCTTCAGTGCTGGTTTCTCCCTCCTCTGCTTCATCGTCGTCTTCGTCGTAGACTCCAGCCAAGAGACTTAACCCTGCGGATTTCTGAGCTGGAGTAGTTAACTTTGCACTTGGTTTCTTGAAAAAATCGGCAGGCACCCCTGAAGAGTCGCCTCTCGTAGATTTAGTCTTTTTCCCAGTACTGTCCTCGGGCTCCTGTGTCTTCCTTTTCAGCGGCAGATTGTGTTGTGTTTGTGCAGAAGCCTTTAACTCAGAAACATTTTCTTTGTGTTGTTTTCCCAGAACATGAGTTTGCCACAATAATTCGGACTTCACCTGCACATTGCACAAGACGCAACTGAGGTGTCCGAGACTGTTGTATTTGGCATATGGAGACTCTACTCTCTTCTTTTCTGTTGATTGACGTTGTTTTTCTCTCATTAAACGTCGAAGTTCATCTTGATTTATAACCTTCTTCCCCTTCTTGGAGGTAGCCATCCTTTTAAAGTTAGCTTTCACGATAGCAACACTACGCCTGGAAGGAAGACAAAATGTCTCATGTTTATGACGTAGACGAGGCATCATATAGTACACAGAGCTGCGCATGGATAGATGGAGTTGTTCGCTTGATCGGTGTAACTTCACTTCTCCTTGATATCATTTACATAAACAATTATATACTACATTTCAGGATGCCAACAGCGAAACATGGGCATAGCGTAAGCCATACGAACCTGTGTTTAGATGACGATCATCTATGATGATCATGACCACGACTCTTCAACATTTATTTGTACTGGCAGTAGCTTTATCCGTGGATGCAGTATACACTGACAGACTTTGTTCTGCACATTTTTGGTTCAAACATAAACTAGAAAAATGTGTGCCGAGCTTTTGATTTCAGACCACCAACCAATGGACCAAAGATGCACTGTGAGAATCCCACGGAAGGTAACCAGTCTCGCGGTATTTGCGGTGGTGTGTAGGGAACAAGCGCCACTAGCCAGTTCATTGGAATTTGCTGCAAAGCGCAGGAATCGGTACCATTTTGGAACGTGCATCCAATAATATCATGTTAGTGAAAACGATGTAGCAGTTTCGGTTTCACATTTAGTGACGTGTTTCTTCAGTTGGCATGTTTTATTATTGTTAAGCTAATCCCTTGTTCTGTGGTTGACAGCGTACCTACCGTAATATTGTTTTATTAGCTAATACAAGCTAGCTTTAGCCGCTACCGTTAATTTGCGAGCTGTATAGCAGGTGGATTTGATAGCGATAAACTACGACTTGATTGCTGTTTTGTTCATAATTGTTAGATGTGTTAATACCGTCGATCAGTAGCTTGCAAATTAATGCAATTACTTTGCCAGCCCACCTAACGTATTAACAAATTGCCTTAGTAGTAGTCAGTAATGACAGGGGAAAAGATTCGCACCTTGAGGAAAGACCATAACAAACCAAACAAAAATGACGACATTATGGACACTTACGACGAGTCTTCAAATGGGACCGTCAATAACGTCGACAGTAATCCTTTCAAAACAAACAAGGCTTTTCAGCAGTCAGTGAAGCCTTTGCCATCACAGCAACAGCTGTCAAACATCAATGCAAACAATCTAAACGCTAATTCGTCAATTGGCAATGCCATCGTGGATGACAACAAGAACCCAATAATTCTGGAAGGATTGGAATTCCCTGTTCACGAATGTGTGTTCAGGGCAGATGTACGGCGCCTTTCTTCTCTAATAAGGGTCCATAGCATTTCCCAGAAGGATGTTCACGGTAAGTGGTTATGTGTGGAAAAATATGCAAAGTGATGTTGGCATTTCGTCTAATCGTATATCATTGTTTGAATTGTATGCTTTTTTTCTCCCTTTTTAGGAAATACACCTCTTCACCTAGCTGTGATGTTGGGTCACAAAGGTAATGTTGGATACAATGAGTTGTCATTTGGGTAGTTCATATATCTGGTTGGTGATCATATTTGAATTTGGATTAGATTAAATAAAATCTGCATGTTATATTCTTTATTTTCGAAATTATTTAGGTTTATTGTATATGTATATCTTTGGGTCCTAAATGGAACAATTACAGTGCTTGTCAATCAGTACTCCCTATGGGAATAGTCTCAATGTACTTCTGTTGCACTTGTCCGATGTGACCTCTTCAGGATTCAAACATACAAGGTGTCAGCATTTTGACGGATGCAAGTCTACTAATATTGATTACACTTACAGCGATACAGTGTATTTTTAGATGGTGTGATTGTAAAGTAGTATAGTAATCCATCCGAGGTTTGTTATGAGGATGAACATTTCCAGTAGCCCAAGTAATTGGCATTCAACACTGGTATTAAAATGCCTTATCTCATTCACCTTGCTGTTTGAACTACATTTTGTTTGATCTACGTAAGGTGTCAAATGTTGATGAAAAACATTGTCACAGAATGAGAGATGACGTGAATGTAAATTTGTATAATTTTCTTTTTGATTTACATTAATACTATGCATGACAGATTTGAGGTAATTTTAGACCAATTTTCCAAAGCACATCAGATCAACAGAAAATAATGGCAATATTTTGTTTCTATATATAACTGTGTTGGTTCATGTTTATTTCACAGAATGTGCCCTTTTACTGCTGGCTCACAATGCACCCGTGAAGATAAAGAATGCCCAGGGTTGGAGCCCTCTGGCTGAAGCCATCAGCTTTGGTGACCGGCAATTGAGTAAGCCAATAAAAGTACTCTTTTCCAAACCATAGCCAGTTCTTAAGCCTTCATTTAGTCAACCACTAATGCACTTAAGTGACTTATCATGTTAGGTCATCGTTGATTTCTAAATGTTGGATCGTGGACAAAGGCTATGTAGCCCTTTAGCAGACAGGTGTATGTTTCTCACAGACAGGATATTGATATCTGGCTGTTTCTATTTTCCACTGTTTTCTTAAAGAATTGGGTTGTATTCCATCGCTGTGTTTTTCTTTTCAATGCATTGTTAATAATATTAAGGCCTGTCCTGCCACACAGTGCTACAGGGACTTGTTTCCATATATTCATATATTCATTGTGTGTGTGTGATTAAGCATGCTTGTATGATCATGTGAGCGTCTCACAGATGGGCTGGAATCGCCCTGAGTTCACTGCTGTCTCCCCAACCTGCTTTATGATGCTACTGGGTTTAAATTGAGTGATGGCTGATGCAAGTGACAAACAACAGGTGATAAACCCTGCAAAATACTTGGCCAGAATGTGATCATCATGCGAGTGATGCAGATTGTGTGCTCACATGCTGCTCTAGTCTTGGCATGATGTGGACTAATTGCTACAGGACACACATTGTTTGTGTAATGTCGCCTCTGGAAGGGATCGTAACATCCATGAGGTAAATAATACGTTAGTATGCATGTCCACGCGCCCTGCCGGATCGTGCAGTCAGACAGGCCTTGGACTGGGAGTTAAGCGATGGGGAAGGTCACGACACTGTGGAGCGGTTGGGGGCGGGGGGGGCATTTGATGGCGTGACAGGAAGGGGAAGAAGAGGTCAGACACAGCCAATATTTCCAAGCAAGGACACAAAGACAAGATGACAAAATACACAGACGAAACTCTGTAGACACAGATGGGCTGCTCTCAGACCTACACATCAGCCGCTCGTCGTCCCCCCCTCCGGTAGCTCATGCTCTGTCAGCACTTCTTCATATCCCTGGCTATTAGAGCATTACATCTTCCTGTGGTCAGAGAAGCCACAGGGGGGCATTCATGACATAGGCAAACACCACTCTGATGCTGCTGTTCATTGTTGCCGTTCCATAGCTTTTAACACTTACTTACCATTACTGTCTTAGCAAGTGATCCACGTGGCATTAATACTCCTCAGGGTGCAGAGAAAGTGTGAATAGTGGATTGTAAGACAGGGAAGATGTTTACTAAAAAGTAAAAACTGTTGTTTTTTTAGATTGTGTGTGTGAAGGGAGATGTCCATTTGAGTTGTATCTCTCTGGTCCCCCCCCCCCCCCCTTCCCCCCCCCCCCCTCCTTAGTCACGGCCATACTGCGGAAGTTAAAGCAGCAGTCCAGAGAGAGTGTAGAGGACAAGAGGCCAAAACTACTGAATGCTCTGCGGGAGGTAAGCTTCATCCCAGATTCCTAATTCCCATTTTTATTCTTCGCCTTAAATTAATCTGCATCTTTGACCCTCCCATTAAAAAAGCTGTCCTTCATGTAAAATCCCCTCAGTCCTTTAGAAGTGTAAAAGAGTGAAGCGAACTGTAGCTTTATAAATGATATAGGATTATTTGTATGGTTGACCTCAATCTTGAATTTGTTACTGGATGTCAATTTCAAATTCCAATGAGTCAGTGTGGGTTTCATCCATCGGTTTGTGATGCGTCTGACGTTTTTCTTAATTGCTTTTTTCACAGCTTGGTGACTTTTATTTGGAGCTGCATTGGGACTTTCAGAGTTGGGGTAAATTCTTTGTGCTGAACGGTGCAAGAAAATGAACTGCAGCCTGCAGAACTTTTATTTATCGTATGAAATGTCCCCAAATACCTGGTGTATTGGTTAGATTGATTCAGTGCTCTACTGTGTCACTGGCCTTTGGCGTTTTATGAAAACGATGATTGCAGCAAACATGAACTTCTCAACTTCTCACATCTTCTTGAACTTCTCAAAATGATTCTAACCATGTTTGCGTTTCTGTCACAGTCCCACTGTTGTCTCGGATCCTTCCTTCTGATGCTTGTAAGATCTACAAGCAGGGAAACAATATAAGGTGAGGCTTTAAATGTGTTGCAGTCAAAATGTTCCCCCTCACAACGTTATTGCTTACCGGGACTCAAATAATGTGCTGTAAAACAATGCTGCCTTAACGCTGTCTGTCTCTCTTCGCTCCTGGTGTCAGACTCGACACAACGCTCATAGACTTCTCGGATATGAAGTGCCAGCGTGGAGATCTGAGCTTTATCTTCACCGGAGACGCTGCACCTGCGCAGTCCTTTGTAGTTCTGGATAACGAGGCCAAAGTATACCAAAGAATACACCATGAGGTGAGTCTCAAACACCCACACAATGCCATAACTATGAATAAGATTGTTCACTTAGACGCTTGCCTTCTGTATTGCAGACTTTCATTGTAGTCCTAACAATACATTTCAAAACTGCACAGTCTGTTGCTTTGCAAAATGTATCCTTTGCTTCGAATTTGACCATCACTGTTAAAAATATCTCCCCTAGAAAGTACAAATGGCCTTTAAAGTTCACTTAAGGTTTGTGTGTAATATACCCACTGTTTTGAACAAGACCTTGAGACGCTGAGCCCTTATGACTTATGAATTAGCATATCGGTGGCACTCGACAATAGCAGGCTGCGCTAATTAGAGAGCAGTATTAATGTCCCAGTCCTTGGCCCCTTCTCTCTGACCTACTCTTTACCGTACCCCACTCCTGTGTTCTGCCTTTGAATACGTCTACCTGTCAGGTTCTCTGCTACCGTCTGCCCAACTGTCTTCTGTTCTGTCCTGCCCTCACTTGTACTCTAGTTAACACTATCAGTCCGTCCATTTGTGTGTTTTAGACTCCTTGGTTTTATTATTTTTTTCCACATACTTTTTGAACATTGTACTGTGTAAGATGGAACACGAAGCAACTCGTACGTTCTAATAAACAGGAGAATGTAATATATTGAACCCCTAACCTTGGCAGTGGCTTACTCTACCAATCGCCCTACACAGAACACGATTGTCATGCTCTTTAGACAGTGTTGTCATCCTGCCTCTTTGTTTCACCAGGAGTCTGAGATGGAGACGGAGGAGGAGGTGGATATCCTGATGAGCAGTGACGTCTACTCCGCCACCCTGTCCACCAAGTCCATCACATTCTCTCGCAGTCAGATCGGCTGGCTCTTCAGAGAGGACAAGACCGTAAGCAACTCACACTGCATGTATTGTTTTATATATGAAGACCAATGCAGTCAACTCAACGTTGAATGTATCACACACCGCAGCAACAACTTCAGCAGTTATATAAAGCCGTTATGTGCTCTAGTGGTAATTTTCTATTTTAAGTGAACTGCTATTCTGCTAATACTATTATACGTTAGCTATTATAGTGGTGTGTAAAGGTTAAAGTGATGGACCACCGGATCTAAAAATATAAAATAACTTAATAATTTTAAGGGATGTATCTACTACACACCTACCAAATATCTGTGAAGTGTCCAAAAGTATATTAACATACATCTCAAAGTCAGCTAATGAACTCCGTCTCAGAAAGAGTTTGTAGGGGCGTGGTCTGAATCCCCGCCGGTCCTCAGTGTTTTGTGTAGTTTGTTCTTCCTCAAAGTCCGAAATGCCGTAGCTTCATTCAGCTGCACCGTTGCAGTTAATGTGAGTGTACGGTAATTGCTCACTGCCTTGGCCACGTGAGTGTACGGTGATTTGTCACCCGCTTGGCTACGTTGCCAGGAGGGAACTTAGACTCCACCCTTTAAATCGGCTTGAAGGGAATCGATAAACTGAAATTATGTGAGATCGCAATGGACTTCATGGAACATCATTTTCTGAGGCTTAATGCACACCTTGACACCTTAATTTCACTTCATCTATTACAATGTAATACATGTATCCTTTTAACCACATCCAGGAGAAGGTGGGGAACTTCTTGGCGGACTTCTATGCAGTGAATGGCCTGGTGCTGGAGTCCAGGAAGCGGCGGGAGCACCTGAGCGAGGAGGACATCCTGAGGAACAAGGCCATCATGGAGAGTCTGAGCAAGGGAGGCAACATCAGCGAGCAGAGCTTTGAGGTCCGTGCACACACAGAGGCATAACATGCCCTTTTCTCCAAGTCTTCATTATTTTGGTAATAACGTCCCAATTATATTTTCTCTGTCTGTCAACAGCCTATGAGGAGGCAGTCTCTCACCGCTCCATCTTCCAACACCATTTCCTGGGAGGAGTACATCACGGCAGAGCACGGAAAGTACGTTTCAACTTGCTAAGGGTTTCACATTAACTGTACGTCTGACAAAGATAAAAGCTTTTTTTATTTTTATATATAGATGTTTGGATAGATGGGCAGTATAACAACATTTCATTGCATTATATATAGCTATTCTCAAGGCACTCAAAGCACTACATAGTGCTTTGCTGACACCTCATCCGCCACCAGGATGGTGGATGTGTAGAGGGTGCTGCTAGGTAGCGCTATCAATGCTGTCCTCCCAAATGAAATTCCACCCAATCAAACAAACAACCTTCCTTCGTGCTGCGCCCAGGCCCCCTCATCTGGGGAGGGAGCTTGTGTGCAAGGAAAGCAAGAAGAACTTCAAAGCGACCGTAGCCATGAGCCAGGACTTCCCACTGGGCATCGAGTCGTAAGTACTTCCTCTCACTGTATGGATCTTTTCATACAAATGTCTCCCCGCATTTGAATGTGTCGTAAAAAAAGAAAGGCAGCCACCTTGAGATGAATAACTAATGTCAGGAAATTAGGCTTAGGGAAACATTTCATGTGGCATCGGGTAAATATTTCACTGTTTTCATAACACAAAATAGGAGCCTCAATTACTCGCCATGTAATGTCTGGTGGGAATGAAACAGCCAAGATTGTTTGTGCCACAGAATACACGAAACAGTCGGTATAGATAGAGTAAGGATCACAATGGATGGAAAATATGTCAAACATATTTTCTGTCCTACATAAAACATTATTTGCATTTGTTTTCATTTTTTTTCAGGTTACTGAATGTTCTGGAGGTTGTGGCCCCATTCAAGCACTTCAACAAACTCAGAGAGTTTGTCCAGATGAAACTTCCGCCGGGGTTCCCAGTCAAGCTAGGTATGCGGCGGTATTTGGGCCTACCAGAGTGTCAGCCGCGTCCCAAGAATTAACCACAGCAAAGCGATCACTATTTTCCTAATTTGCGCTCTCTCTCCCCTCAGACATACCCGTCTTCCCAACCATCACAGCAACCGTCACCTTCCAGGAGTTCCGCTACAGTGAATTTGAGGGGTCGATTTTCTCCATCCCTGCCGAATACAAGGAAGATCCTAGTCGCTTTCCTGACCTCTGATGTGGCTCGCGTTCTGTCCACACTTCAAGGTCCCTAGCGGATAAGGAGAAAGAAACGGGGGCCGAGATGCAAACTCACCACAACGGGAAATGACCAGCGACCGACATTTTTCGTTCATCTTTGTGATTTGTTTTAAAGGGAACTCAAATTTCATTTGACCATCTATCGTCCGTTGTAGATTTAACATAAAGGTACATATAAGCAACGTGTTTTTAGACGTTCCACACTAGTATTTAACTTTTTCTGTTCACCATTCGAACGGTGTTACCACTGCTCTGTGCTGCTATCTTCTCTTGTGAAAGAAGACCCACTTTGAGATCTTTGGCCTTGTTTCAAAAGTGAAATTTGTCTGGTCTACTTCTGGCACTCGGAGGACCCATTTAAAGCGTTCTCATTTTGTCTCTGTCTGCTCCTCTGAAAGTGCACTGTTTTCCCTTGAAGGATTCACTCAAACACTACATGGTGTCCTACAGCTATATTATACTCCAATAAGCTTACATTTTTGTTTTGTATATAATGTACAATATACTCAGAGGATCTACACTGTGTAGCAATACATTTACAGTACTTCAGAATGTTTTTAAATCAGGGGGGGGTAAAGTTTGGCATAAAACTACATTCTTACAGTTTAATACCCAAGCCTTTTCTTCCAGTACAGGATTCTATCTCTTGTATCTTCAGGTTTGCTTATGTTACCTCTTGGCTGTCTTGCTGTGTTTGTATGGATTAAGTTGTGCGTGTGTGAGTGAAATGTAACGTATTAACGGGGTTTGTGCGTGTGTAAACCCAGATGCAATAACAGAAAACCTGTTGTAATATCACTGCACTGATATTTGAAGCATGCCCTGGCTATGTTGTCCTGTTGGATAAATACGTTTTTAGAAGTATGTGCTATCTTACTAAAGAAACTAAATATTGTAAAACATTTCATGCCTTTAACAATGTCAAGGCTGTCTGCTTGATGTTAGCATCAGAACTCATTTAATTGCATTAATTTAAAGAATACCACAATTGTCAAGACTGGAAATAGTTTCACCTTTTCAGATGTCTCATCTCAAATATATACAAGCTTTATAAACTTGACATCCCTTTAAATAAAGCACCAGCACATTTCAAATTATTTCTAATGATTACATTAAGTTAATTGTTGCATGCTTTATAAATAGTCTACTGCTAACCCCTAAAGAGGAATTAAAACAAAGCAAAAACAAACAATGGTATCCCTTGGAAGGCTTTTATATAAAACCAATGATAAAACATGTTCAAACTTCCACAAGCAGAGCAGCAACATTGTGATTAGATGTGGGAGCAGGTGTAGCACTAAACAAAGGCTCTGCAAAACTTCACATGGAGACCATGTCACAGCAACTGAAAACTCGTAATCACAAGCTCAAGAACAAAAACGTAAATAGCAACTGCAGTTATAGATTATATCTAAAGAGGAAAAAGAAGAGGGCTACTTCTGAAAATGTCATTAGTTTGAACCTTATATATAAATGACAATCTCGTTTTTACACAGTTGCTGAAGAGTAGTCTGTCGTGTGAGAAACGCCAGTAACATTTCGAGCACAATTCACATTTGACTTCATTTCACAAGTGGGAGGGAACAAAAACACAATGACATAACCTGTGTCAACAACAAACATAAAGGGGGGGTTAAAACACAGTGCCAAGTCGCTAAGGCACTTATAACTATGGTTATGCTCAGTCGCTGACTTCCATGTCGTCTTCATGGAGACCATCGTTGCCATTGACCTTGGCATGCTTGCGCCCGGTGCCATTGCTGCGGCCGTCCACTGAATGAGGTGACATGGCAGAGTCATCCGAATCCTTCCTCTCTTTGTCACTGTCATAGCCTTGTTCCTCCTCGTCATAATTCCTTGTGATCTGCAAGTTGGGGGGGTGAAATAATGCATTAATACATGAACAAAAAAATTAATAATGGAGAAATGGCAAAACATTTGGATAACGTAACGCCAACCTTTACATCGCCTTTCTCTCCATCGGATTTCCTCTCTCGTTCCCTCTCTCTTTCCTTGTCTTTGCTTTTCTTCTTCTTACTGGCGGATCGTTCCCGTTCCTCGCGGCAGCGGTCTTTGTCACTCCTGCGATCTCTGTCTCGCTCTTTGTCCTTCTTCTTCTCCTTCTTGTGTCTAATGGGACATGAAACATGCACGTTATGATACTGAACGACCCCCAAACTACCGATGAACAGGGCTTGAATGAAGGAGTGCAGCAGCGAGTGATCGTTTGGAGGACCAACCTTCTTGGAGATGGGGACCTAGAGATCCTCCTTTTAGGGGACCTCTTGGGGGACCGGCTGGCACTGCGACTTTTCCTGCGTCTCCTGGATTACAGAAATTAAGAAAGAAAATAAAGCGAGTGGAGGGGTAATCTAGGACTCCATTGGGCGACACCCAAAACTGTTCTTACCGTGTGCTCACACTGCGAGATCTCCTGCTCATGCTGTAGCTTTTTGGAGGCGTTTTCGATCTCCTTCGCCCTGACTCCTCCTTCTTTCGGTCTCTGTGAATGAGATTCAGTGGGTTACAATGCAAGTCTGGCCCCAATCTAATTGGCCAAGGAAATATGTGGAGTGGGAATGCAGTAAAAAGCGAGTGAGCGACAAGAATCCTACCTGGATCTGCTACGTGATCTTCGTCCTCGCTCTCTGGAGTGGGACCTCCTCGAACGCCTGGGGCTTTTGGAGCGCCTCCTATTCCTGGAGTTGGAGCGTCGCCTCGAGCGGCTTCTCGAACGCCTGCAAGCCAAGCAACTTAAGACTGGTTCTGACTTATATAAACAGGCCCAGCATCAACATCTACAAGATGGTCAGTTATTTTTTATTAAGTAGCAGTCTAGTACCTCACTACCCATGTGCTTCTTCACAAACTAATCAAGTCAAAATACGTGGCGTACATGAAAGTTGGCGTTTTAGTTGATATATAACAGATGCTCACCTATGCCGTGAACGCGATCTGGATCTCCTCCTCCTGGACTTGGAGCGGGATCGCGAATGCTTCTTCTTGCTCTCCTTATCTGCAGCAGAACCATTATAAACACTGTGTTATGCATTCATTCATGCATACATGTTTTATACAACTGCTAAACAGCCTGAGCATTGCAGAGAAGGTGAAGAGACAATTGACCTGACTGGAGGAGAGATTGTGCAGTCTAGACAACTTTCTTGACAGGGCTTTCTTTTTCCATCCACTTACTTCCAGGCTCAATGGCAGCAGAGATGAGAGACTGGGCTTCTCTCACTCGCTTCATAGCTTCTTCAATCTCTTTGTTAGCTGCGTCGGCTTTCATGCTCGCATTCATATTCATGTTGACTGCCATGGGATTGAGTCTAGGCATTCATAGATTGTGATCAGTGCAGAAAAGGTAAAAGCGATATGCAGACGATGAACATTTGGTAGAAAGATTGTAGTTCAAAGCTGGTTAAAGACTATTTGATTAGCTCACTGGTGACATGAGTGAAAAATTAAGGCCTCAATCTTGATGTGATTATCACTAGAATAATTTCACCCAAACATGCATTACTTACTTTGGATCAGTCATGAATTTTAGGAGCTGATCGGCAGCCTACAAGGAGACGATAAGTGGAGAGTTAAGTTTGTTAAGATCATTTATGTAATGATCTGTTTCCCTGGAGAAACCCTGTGCTTTCTCTGGAAACACTTCACCTGGGGATTCATGTTGGGACCAGGAAATCCAAAAGCAGCCATTGCATCCATGTTCGGACCACCAAAAGGATTCCCTCCCATCTGGGAGAAAATAAAGGAAAAAATAAATAAAGTATGACAGTGAGACATTTTTGATCTTTGTTTACTCAACATTGTTTCCCCTCCATATGTTTTTTGGTCCCTTTTGTTGAACACACTTCATCAATGTATTAAGCTGGCACAAATACACAACTAAAATAGAACACCACACATCAACACCAAATGACCAAATTATAAATTTTTAATGTGATAAAACAAAAAAAAACATGCACACAATCACAAAAATAGCTCATCAAACTAGTGAAGTGTATTTGTTATATCTCCTCACTTCAACTATAGTGCTTTGGAAAAAGGGCAACACAAAAAAAAATTCTAAGTTAATGAAACTAACCGCTACGTATGTATTGAATGAAGCTATGGACCTGCAAGGAGGAAGCTTGGTGGGTCTTACATGTTGATTGGGCATTGGATTGGGTGTTGGAAGAAGACCCCCTCCGGGTAGAATTCCCGCTACAGCATTTGCCGGCGCCAACAGCGACAAAGCTTTAGCCTCATCTGGGATAGAGCCTACAAAAACCAAACAAGCATTAGACGACAGAGGGGACTTCCACATCTGCATCCAACTACTCAGGCGACATTTCGAGGAGGAAAAACAACAGGCTTCACATTCATTTAATTTTCTGTATTCTTTTTTTTGCAAACAACATGGTTACCTTCTAGATCTGAGAGGAAATCCTTTAAAATTTCATTTTTAATCATTGCAGTAGCATAACTATTGCTGGGAAATATCACACTACTCCAATGAACACTGCCGAGAGTATATCACCTGAACATGTTTTTTAAGTCATGAACCAAACGTTAGCAAGCATAGCGGCTTCTCCAGTTGGTTGTGCCCTCAATTTTCATATTGATGTCTACTGAAACAAGCGACTCACGTGGGCGGCATCGCTACTAAAAGCACACAGAGAAAAATCGAGATACACAAAAAAAAGAGAATTTCAGGGATTTGGCAACAACACTTGACAGGCTGTTCATACTCACCCAAAGCATCAATATCAAAAGATACAGCAGTTAACACTAAATGAAAATTTGATTCAGGTGATGCGTCTGCTGTCCACTAGGCTTGTAGTCACCTTACCTGTCACTGCATCACCTAACTAAGCTATACGTAAAGGCTGGACAAATTGCACAAACGTTTCAAACAAAAATGTACATGTTTTTGCAATTTCACAATCTGAATTTGTTGAAAGCGGCCCACCATAGTGAAGCAAACCTAAAAGCCCCTAAAAGTCGCGGTACCCAGAAAACACAAACACCCTGATAACAGACACACAACAATGACAACATTTAAAACAAGAGAGAGAGAGAGAGAGAGAATTTTGTTGCAGGAGACAAAACTGTTGGGTGGTATTTCAGCAGGTTCTGGTAAACACGACTGGCTGAGCCAGGAAAAAGAACTGTAAAACACAACAACAAAAAAATACCTTGTTAAGAGAATTGCACTAACATCGTGTCATGTCAGGTAGGCATCTACGATGAATGAGATAATTTGGAAAGTTGAAAATATATTTACTGTGCTAAATATTCCCAATGTTATGCTCCATCACAAGCGGCTGCCATTAAGCCTTTAGTGTCGTCAGCATGATGGTGCATACAATTAGTTTTCACATGGTTTACTATTTCATTTGACTATATCAGTTATGTAATCAGTTGAATCATAATTTGTTAGCTTATAGGGATTACTGCATTGCCACTATTGCCATATTTGACAGTCTGTGTATTTGTCCTTAACGAACACTCTAATTTTACTGGCTTTGGAAGTGATTCAGTGTTTTTCTGTTTGATTGCGTAGACTGACCCTTGGCTCATAGACTCTTTCTTCAACACCCACCCTATTTCATAAAATCAAAAATACCTTGAAAAAATAAACACAAGAAAGAGAGGGGGAGAGAAAAGAGA
>OOFG01071742.1:0-15299 GCA_900323295.1 Molva molva
TGTAAATCATCCCGACTAGTCCAGCGAAAACATCTGATGCTGGTTATGGGTTATGCCAAGATATCTGACAATTGGCGTTTGCCTGTCTAGATTCAGAAGAGTTATTATTTATATATATACACACACACACACACACACACACACACACACACACACACACACACACACACACACACACACACACACACACGAGTCTTATGCCAAATGCATCATTGTGCGTCCAGAAAAGGAGTTTGCTTGGATAGCATTAGCTTTCCGTTAGCCATTGCCATTATCATTCAGAGTTACAGTAGCCTGGCTCCTGTTCATGTGAGGGGAAATCACTTTGTATGACTCTCCAAAGATTTCCAATGCATTCCGAATAGTCGCTTTTTCAAAACGAGGGCCAGTATCAACACAACATGATTGTAGTTTGTCTACAAACACCCAGATAATTTGGCACTACTTTCGGATGTTATTGTTAGGCTACCTGCATAATAAAATGATCCGGTGGTCCACGCGAAGGGTACCCGGTCAGCCCTTACCCCCCAATTATGTGAAATGAACGACGTGGACGGCACACAATAAGAAGTTCTACATAGAGCTGTAGACCTGTAGAAGAGCAGATCGTATTCCTTCATGTCCACACCTACTTTCTCAGATCCATTTAAGCATCGTTCTGTGTGTTCTGCTCCAGGTGATTTGCCCGGTGGGAACGCTGGTCCATCGGAGGGCGTTGAGGAAGAGGAGAACAGCCCTCCTGCGGGGGGTGACCCCCCTTCTGCCCCACCAGACCTCCAGGAGGACCACTCCCTGTCACCCCAGCCGGCAGCCAAAACAAGCAAACGCAAGTGACCACTTTTCTCTTTCACGTACAGTATTAGGTTTTGTCCATTTGGGCTGGTTCTGAGATTAGATGGGTTCTTTATTTTAGCATTAATTATTCAACTTTTTATACTTCATTATTGAGTTATTTTGTTTATGCTTTTATCCATAGCAAGTTGCAATCGTATCTTTGTATTTTTGAATATACGTTTGTTGAGTTATTAATAATAACAATATGATGACTGGGCACACGGCATCCTATAGGATGTGATAATGTAGTCTTTCTCTGTTCCAGACTCTGTGTACTCGGAGCCTGCAGAAGTACAGAGACAGCTCAGTCATTACAGATCATTGTCGCCAGCCAATAGCATGGCTCCGTTGGCTGCCGAGGGGCCTGGCGATAGGCTGCTCCACTGCGAGTTTTGCGACTTCTCGAGTGAACACTGGTCGAGCGTGCGACGGCATTACATGAACATACACGGCAAGAAGGTGCTCCGATGCAAAGACTGCTGCTTCTTCACTGGAACCAGGTGGGCTGCTGCAAATTCATCTGCAGCGAATCTACTCTCCCCCTCTCTTCCCTCCCACGGAGCGCCAGCCGTGTGGAGAACGGCCCTCGCTTTACTCTTCATCAACAAACGACTACCCTGTGATGTCATTGGTTGCGAAAGCATGGTCTGAATCCATGTAATTCATGTGCTCCACTAGTTTAAGGAAATGTCCACAGTGCAGACCTTAACATGGAGCCCTCTAGTGAGCAGCAACGACTTCTCTGCTGTTATGGCGTCCAACAAAACGCATTCTTCCAAAGTTACACTATGGCTTTTACTGGTTGTTTATTTTCCTTGAGCGACATGTTGAACGGGCAGCTGTACCACAGGAAGCAGGTTGTCTTCGGACAGGAAGCAGGTTGTCCCCAGACAGGAAGCAGGTTGTCCTCAGACAGGAAGCAGGTTGTCCTCAGACTATCGCAGGTTTAGTTTGATTCTTGGGCCCGGTCGAGTGTCCATGAAACCAAACGGTGTGAATTACGCCTGTGGGTTGTAAAGTCTTCCTATTTCCTCTTGTTTGCCTCGTCTTTGTTTAGGAAAAACCTGGATTTGCACAAGGGCATGGGTCATTCCAACAGCCAAATGGAACCACCGCATAAGAAAAGCCTTCGCTGCCCCCTCTGCCTCTACCACACCAAGAGCCAGGACCACATGGTGGATCACATCGTGCTCCATCGCCGTAAGCACATGCCAAAATGAACAGGATATTCCTTAACTGCTCATGTGGTGAATTACATAAGGAATACACCACCAGGGGGTGTCCCGTTATTGGAAAATAATGTTGGACGTGGGGTTGTATAATAACGTTGTTGGGTTTTTATTGACTTATTCTTCCCCGCCGCTTTGAACATGTTTTTGCGTTGAGGATAGTCGTATTGGACTGTTGTTTTTTTAACGTTGCATCGGTAGTGCTTTGAGTCAGCACTGTTAAAAAGCAGAGTGTCCCGTTATTGAAACTAATCCAAACCCTCTGAACGTTACGGACCACTCAGGACCCAGTAAACGGTGGTAACACCTCTCCTCCACAGAGGAGCGTGTGGTTCCCATGGTGCGGCGTCCCAAACTGTCCCGGTACCTGCGTGGCCTCGTCTTCCGCTGCCACCAGTGTACGTTCACCAGCGGCAGCGCTGCGAGCCTGAGGACTCACGCGCTGAAGCACGGAGCCGTGAGGCCCTACGCCTGCCGGCTCTGCTACTTCGACTGCGCTCGGCTGAGCGAGCTGGAGGCGCACCTGTGTGATAAGCATCAGGTAAGAATCTCTGGACTGCCCTGGTGCAAAGGTTAGGAAGCACGGGCACGTTGAGAGCATTCAGGTTGGGATTTCAACGGACTCCCTCCTCGCTTGTGTGGGTGGAATGTAGAAGGCTTGCATGCTTTCCCCTTCACCCAAATCATTACACTTTAATTATGAGTGCATTCATTCATCTACTTCTCCTGTCTCCTCACTGGAGATGTGTAGTCCACCATTTACTGTCCTCTTCAAGCCAGAGCCCCTCCTGTTTCTGAAACATATTTTGTACCAACTATTAATCTAGTTGACGTCACTGAATGTGAGGCAAAACATGGGAAGCACATTGAATGGCGCAAGAAGCTAAAAAGGTCAGTTCACCGTTCCTTTGTTCCTTTGTTCCTTTGTTCCTGTGTCCCGTCCAGGTGCTGAGGAACCATGAGCTGGTGGGACAGGTGAACCTTGATCACCTGGGAACGAGGGCCGAGGGAGATGAAGACGGTGATGAGGAGGACGGAGGGTCCAACCCAAGGGAAGGAAACGATGAGGATGAAGATGTGGTAACTGAAGGGTGTGACAATGTTGACCAGCAAGAGAAGCATGAGGAACAAGACGTCACTGCGGGGCCACTCTGCATCGGAGCGCAGGGGGCTCCGGAGCAGCAGCTCCATGACGAGGGGGGAAGCCTGAGAAGTGAGGAGGAAGAGGAGAGGCAGCCAAGTTGCGATGTGCGACCGACGGCAGAACCGACGGTCTTGGAGAATAAATGTTTTGGGGGTGTAGGGTTTGCGGGCAGACCGAGGGGTATGGCCGAGCGTGAGGTCTCGGAGCTGGAGGACGAGGGAACCACGTGCGCGCCCCACAACAACGGACCCAGCGGGCGAACCGTGGCAGAAGATGGGCAGACCCGCGAGTCTTTACCGGACTTGGAAGCTCAAACGTCCTCCACCGCGTCTGAAGGCCAAGAGCCTGGCGCTCCTTACATCACGAGAACGGCGGACGTGGAGCGCTTTGAGGAGCCTCTTCTGAGCTTGGAGGACACGCGAGACCACAGACGGAAATGTGATGATGAGCTGGGGAACCCGGTGATGCCCGTCCTCGAGAACGTCTACCTCAACCACAGAAAGCCCCTGGCGGCGCGGCAAGACGCTGGAAACGGTTCCCTCCGGTGCAGCACGCGAGAGAGGCAGGAAGAGATTCCCAGCGAAGGACCCGTAAACCAGCATCCGGTCCGAGACGATGAAGCCTCGGAAGGCACAGAGGAAGCGGAGACATCTTTGGCCAAAGGTAAGAGTCCGATAACGATTACAACCATGAGCCAAAAAAATGATAAAATGATTGTGCATGGTAACCTTAGAAGCTATTTAATGTCAGACTGAACGACAAAAAACCAACACATGCGTGACATCCCCCTTCATTTTATTTATGCTCACAGAATACTACCTTAGCTGAAGTTATTGTCCTCAATTTGCATTCTTTGTACCACATCATTAAGATGCTCCTGTGATGTGTCAAATCAGTAAAGTATTGATTTGTGCGAAACATTGCACATTTTAAAGTAGTTGTCCAATCCATTTGTCTTTTGTTAAATACTGCGACAGGACAGAAAGAGCCTTGCTGTGGGCGTGTACTTTATGTTAATCTCACTGCTCGACTGTCCGGGCTCTTTCTTGTCACCAGGTACCACCGCAGACAACACTGCCGGCCTCACCCGTCCATTTGCTAAAGATTATGGTGCGTTGAGCTGCACTTATTGTGGCCGGATCTTCTCCAACGGCGCTGAACTGCAGAGTCATATGAAGCGGCATGGGTTGTAGCTGCCGTCAGAGACTGATGGATCAAAATAAACTGCTGGCGGATGTCTTTGTATCTTTGTCGTACTTGTTTTTATAGTTTTTTTGGCTGTATTGGAATGTATTTTTATTAACTTTGTAGAACTCTTTTCGTTTCAATGTCTGGACCTTTGTTCCTTAAATCTTTTTTCCAATAAAACTTTTTGAAAAGTGTTTCTAATTATTACATGTATTTGTATCATCTGATTTAAAAATGAATGCTAAATTTAGATTCTCAAAGCTACAGAAACAAGACCTTCGGTTATTGAATAAACATTAGAGATAGCAATAAGCTATTATGATAATAAATCTGGACCAACCTCGTGGGCGTTGTGTACACATACGTCACGTTATAGTCATCCAAGTGAAATGGGACACCGCTTCCTGGTCTCACAAATGAACTAGTGAGGAGAAAACAGCAAGTCAGGCAGATGAGCAAGGCACTGCTGTCTCTGAGACCAGACCAGTTACTCGTTTTAGCATCTGGGGAATTGGTGTAAGTATAGCTGTACTTGAGTGTTGACTTCCTCTTTTGCGTTATGTTAAATATAATTGAGTTAAGTTCATGATCTGGTCTAGGTGTCTTCTACCGATGCATTCCTATGAATTTAAGTCAGGGTTTAAACATGTTTAAATGTGTTTCTTTGCAATGCGTTTTATGCATTGCATTGTTATTTCTAACATCAGGTCGTGGATCGTTAAATAACCAATACATAGCCTGGGTGTGTTCTTTAAGCAGGCTGGGAATCTATTTCCTTATTCCTTCCAGTCATACCCCTAATAATGTTTCTATTGTTATTACCGTCATTACAACGCAACAGTTAACGTGTCGCATGGTTTTTTGACTTCGTTGGATCCGCCAACTTCAACCCAAACTAGTGCAGGCTCCAAGTCAACTAGTCTTCACCTGCAGGGATGAGCTTTAACCAAACATTATCAGAGCACTCCGAACAGCAGAACTATCAGTTTCATCAAGAATTGAACTGCCCCTTTGCGCCTCTGATACTGACCGTATTCACCGCACTTACTAACTGTGTTTTTGTTCACCACAGTAACATACGGTTCACTTTCTCTTACAGTAATTTGATCACTTTCTCCGTTCAACACGTTTCTTATACTGTGTGTTTTCAACAGATCGTAAAGGATGGGTGGAATGTCAAGTGAGACAACATCTGAGGAGAAGGAGGGCTTCTCTTCCAGAGTCATCAACATCGTTTTCATCGCCCTGCTGCTGGACCTCCTAGGCTTCACTCTGATCCTACCACTGTTTCCCTCCATCCTGGACCACTATGGACAAACAGAGGTTAGATATAAAATAGAGGACCGAGCTCTGGGTCAATCCAGACAATGAAAGCTACAGATGGAATCTACATTTCTCTGATGTCCTAAATGGAGGACAGGCCCTCTCCTGGTGGGCCTCTTCCCAGAACCTGACAGCCATCCGTCGATGGCTGTCAGTTGATGTGAGAATGTGTAGAATAACGGTCCAAACGCCCCGCATTCTTCAGCAACTACAACTCAAGCGCCATTGAGCAAGCTCCTGGAAAAAAAGTACTGGTTTCAACCTAGCGATATTAAAATTATACCTTATTTAGGAACTAACTGCCACCACCATTTTTCCGATCCCACCTTTTCTAACCTTACGCATTTGAAGGGGCTGTGTGTGTGAAAGTGACATTTAGTGATCATCAGCTGCCTCGTCATGCTGCTCATTCAGAAGGTTCCTATTCGTTGTCTGAATTCATCTTGTGTCTTCTTATTGGTCAGGACACGGTGTACCAGTCCCTGCAGAGTGTTGTGGACTGGTTCAGGGAGACCGTTGGGATTCCAATGGAAAGAAAATACAACAGTGTTTTATTTGGGGGTCAGTACAGTTGTGTTTTATTACAGATCACTCCTTTTAATTGTGTGTGTGAATCTGAAAGGGTTCTTTGAGAGACTTTATTGATTTTTGGAGACATTACTGAGTTAAGTTAATCATGTAATTGTTCATAGTCATCATAAAAGTTTGTTGTTTCAAGTTCAGTCAAAGTTTTGTATTTAATAATATATAAACAGTTTCCAATCATGCCATGTTCTGCTCTGATATCCTTGCTCGTCCATCTACTGTTTAGGTCTGATTGGATCGCTCTTCTCTCTGCTACAGTTCCTGTCGTCCCCGTTAACCGGCGCGGCGTCGGACTGCCACGGTAGACGGCCGCTGCTCCTGCTCACCACAGTAAGAACGCCGCCGCGGGCCGACTCTCTCACTAGCTTCTCTCATTAGCTAAACCAAAGGTTTTTTAGGCAAATACAAAAGGTTGTTTAGGCAAATATTGCGCCAAACGTCAACGTTAGTATTTGCTCACGTGGAACTGAGAGTTGTTCCGGTTTATGTCTCTTTGGGGTGTAAAATGTAAGAACTGTTAACAGGAAGATAACATTAGATTAATCCTGTAACAGCAGCAAATGCCAGAGATGGACTATGAGGAGGATCGACCAATAACCCAGCAGCAGTTGATCCTCCCCTGCTCTTCCTGTCTAACTGATCTGCGTTGCAGGCAGGTTTGATCTGCTCCTATGCGGTCTGGGCGGTGTGCCGGAGCTTCAGCATGTTCCTGGTGTTCCGGGTCATTGGGGGGGTCTGTAAAGGAAACGTCAGCCTCTGCACTGCCATCGTGGCTGACCTGCCCTGCCCAAAGGCAAGGAACCGAGGAATGGTACGTTTTAGCTTTCAGTTGTTAAAGAAAACGTATTGCTCCGTATGTTTTGAATAGCAAATGACGTTCAAAGTCATTCAGGGGTATAGTGTAGATAAATGTCTGTATTATACAGCCTTCTTTGAAGACCAGCATACCAGACCAATGCTTTTCTAATGTTGTTTAAAAGTGATTTATAGCTCAAATGGCTCAAACCCATTCCTGTGAACGTGTCTCTGTGTCGTCAGGCCATGATCGGCATCGCCTTCTCTCTGGGCTTCACCTTCGGCCCTCTGATGGGAGCCTACTTCGCCATCAACACTAGTCATGGGGATCTCTTCCACCAATACCCTGCTCTGCTCGCCCTGGTCTTCAGCCTGGCCGACCTGCTCTTCATCTGGCTCCTGCTCCCAGAGACTCTGGCCAAGCACTGCAAGGTGAGCTCCAGACCAGTCTGAGCCAAAGCGTTGCTCGGACCGGTCCGGCTCCATTCCTTCCTTCAGATGCGTGGTGCAGCAGGCCGAGCGACGGTTAGGGTCTCCTTCAGGCTCTCTTGTGCAACAGAAATGTCACAAGAGAGGCTAGTTTCAGCATGACAAGAGACAAACCACGGCAAGTGGCTTCCCTAAATGACCCCAAGCCACTCGTTCTTCTAGTCTGCATCCTGAAGTGGTAGTGGTCATCCAAAGCCTCTTATTTTTCTAATCAGTTCATCATAACTCAATTTGTGGCTTTGCTTTTGTCTTTGTCTATCCTCTGCTTGGCCCGGGGCTTCGTGGCCTTCAGAGATGGAGAACTGCTTCCTCATGGTCACAATTCTAAATCGATTATTTGATTAGATGTAGATAACAAGTTTACAACACCGAATATGATCAAAGGTGTGAGCCAGAAATGACTCGGTTCAGAATCTATAATAAGATATTGGAAATTTTTGTTTAGATTAAACTTAAGTCGGGATACTCCTCATTTCATAATTAGATAATGCCGACTCACAGATAAAAATAAATCTATGTCTACATGCAAATTTCCTTTTCAAAGCCAATAAACAAAAGTTAAACAAAGCTAGTAAATATCTCTGTTTAATCCAGTTCTTGTTGATATTGAGAGAGCATTGTGGTCCAGGTCTCCTCCTCAGGCCTGGAGGACCCCAGGGACCTGCTGAACCCCGGCTCCTTGTTCTGTTTCTCTGCTGTGACCCGGGGGAGGCCCCCCCCCTCCAAACAGAGTGAGCTCATTCACTTTTTACTTTGTTCATCCTAGATGAGCACCGTGTCACAGCACAGAGTCAAATATATATGTGTTCACATTTTAAATATATATATATATATATAAATACAGGTTGTTAAAATAAAGTTATATACACAACATGAGCAGAAGTACAACAATGAATGTAAGCTTTCCAGACAGTTAATGTGAGAGTTCGGGTGGTGTGAAGCTGGGGTAAGATGTTGTGCATGGGTTGACAGGAATGAGGAAGCTTCAGGTCTTGGGCCTGGTCTACTTCACCTACCTCTTCCTGTTCTCTGGCCTGGAGTTCACGTTGAGTTTCCTCACACATCAACGCTTCCACTTCACCAGGTAAGAGCGCAGAACACCAGGTGCTTCCAGATGTACCGATGAAGAGGACTCCCGTAGTATAGTAATGTAATAACTAGTAAAACAGCTTATGTTTTTTTGGTTGTTCTGGTAGATGGACCCTTTTGTTATAAATAAACGTTACATTATCATTACATTATTGAAATGACTCATTTTGCTTTCTTTGCAGTATGCAGCAAGGAAAAATGTTCTTCTTCATTGGTGTCATCATGATGTTGATACAAGGGGGATATTCTCGCAGAATCCAACCCGGGCAACATATCAAGGCTGTTCGTATGGTGGGTAAAACCTGTGGGACAAAGGGCTCAGGGGCCCCGTCCTCAGGGCTCAGGGGCCCCGTCCTCAGGGCTCAGGGGCCCCGTCCTCAGGGCTCAGGGGCCCCGTCCTCAGGGCTCAGGGGCCCCCGTCCTCAGGGCTAGCTGGCCACGCTGCTGAAGGCTACTTTCTGTATTCAAAAGGTTTTTAATTTCCTTCAGGCAATCCTGGCACTGATTCCAGCGTTTGTTCTGGTTGGGCTAGCATGGAATTTGGTTATGCTTTATCTGGGCCTGGCGTTGTATGCATTTGGTAAGTCCACCATTTGATCAGATTAAGTACCTAAACTCAAGCCATTGTTCTAAATGGCAAGTGAAACATTTATTGTCTTGAAACTCTAATCTAATAACGGATATGAAAAGTAAATCAACAATGTTTGTCCCTGAAGGGACCTGTCACTTATGGAACCTTCCAGAACATTCATCTTTTGTCCTCCTTTGTTACAGCTGCAGCCATCGTAGTTCCCTGCCTGTCTACACTGGTTTCTGACCATGGTAATGTTCTCCTCGATTAACATGGAAATGGGATGAGATTCACTTCACTCTCATGTCCGCACACATTTCTGTAAGAAACAAAAGGGGACTAAATGAATGGAGGAATTTTTTTAGAGCAGAATGATCAGAGAATTAAAACAACAAGAACAGCATTGATACATGCACAAAGGTCTCTTTCGTTTTTGCATGCGGTTAATTCTGACATTTTGAGTGACACAGTAGCACTTAACTCTGGTGCTTGTGTCCCTGTAGGGTCAGCCAGTCAGAAAGGGACGGTCATGGGGATTTTGAGGAGTTTAGGAGCCCTGGCCAGAGCCCTGGGCCCCATCGTCACATCATCTGGTAAATAAGACTTTTGACTTGTCGGTGATGTAATGTGTCAATGTATTCTTCTCATCGTTCCTCTGACCAAACAATGACAAACTATGCAGTCAAATAACTACAAATGGACATTTAATAGTGTTGTAGCTATTTAAATACTGGCTTAGTTCTGCATGTTTTGGAAGTAGGAGGCTTGAATGGAATTGCCTTCCCTTCACCCTGCCTTGTTTTCTTCTCTTCACAGTTTACTGGATGGCTGGAGCAGAGATCTGCTTCATACTCACTTCAGCCATGTTTGTAGTTCCTCTGCTGTTACTCAGCACAGCAAGCAGGCTAAAGACGGAGTAAACAGGGAATCACAACCAGTCTGAAAAGGAATCATTCAAAGCATTATACTGGGAATGGTACTGAAAACAAAAAGTTTTTAGATTTGATTTACATCTTTAAGTTGTAATGTTTACATCTCCTTGGGAAGCAAGCACAGTTTTATTTGGCAACGGATCACCAATGGGTAGATCTCTCCATAATAGGACAGTACTATAATGAACTGAAAGCATTTCATTAGACCAAAAAATGCAAACACTTTCTATGTTTTATACCTCTACACGTATGTGCATGGTATGCACATGTGACACATGTGACTGTCGTGTGACTTGCCAAGACATTCAACATATATCTCAATCATTTATGTCAATGTTTATTTTTATATCAATAAAGGGTTTTTTTTCAAAACAAAGTGTTTATATTGACCATAGAGATGTTTACTTAAGGTACAGTTGTTTGTCTTTTAATACAAATATACCGAGCTTTAATAATAAAATAAAAATACATATGTTCTTCTAAAACCCTGTTTATTGCTTTTGTCGCTGCATTTCCTTAAAATGACGCATGGTGGCACTATCCTAAATGTCCCACTGCCATTTGCTCATAGATCGTGAACACAAACTGCTTGATGATCGCAGATTACTGTACTATTAGTACTAATAGACTGCTAGACCATATGTTACTAGAAAACCGATCCAACAGGTAGCTCTACCTGTTCGGAAGAGCAGCAAGCCACTCGGCATAACACGGAACACTTGCAATGCTCCAAAGAAGTGCGTGTGAAGAAGTGGCAAGGAAGGAGAAATTGACAGTCTGAAAAGCTGAAGATGGACAAGGTAGCTGACTTTCTAGGTGGGTTGCTTCGTGTACGATTAAAGTAGTCGAGAGTGGCTCCATGGACAGAGACTGCAAGTCAATCTGTGACCTTAGGTCTTTCCCAGGCGTTCTCATCTCACGAAAGAACGCCTGGAACGGGATGATCCAAGTGAGCGTTAATGGCGAGAGATGGGCGGGACTTTCAGTTACATGGGTTTAAAGGCTATAGAGAGGGGGGGGACTTCCGATGGAGGGGTCCTTTCCCCTTTCCGTTACATGTTTTGGATATTGCTTTGCACATTTTTCGGGAATACTCTGAATGTATTCTCCTTGTCGTCGTCGTTGTTATTCTTTTGATGTTCTTATTCTCTCTCCGAGGACTGTTGACTGGCATACACAGCTCATAGGTGTCAGAGAAAGGATATTGCGTTGCGGTAGACCGGGATAACGCTATAATTAAGGGTCCTCTCCCAGCCTGTCTGTGACCTATGGAACCAGTAGGCTAATGTTGACAGCTAGCGGCTAGTGTCGACACCACTGGCTGTATAAAATACATGCTAATGTTAGCAAACTTCCCCTGTTTTTTTGGCTAATTGAGGTGTACAACTAGCCAAGATTTGCCTTTTTAAACAATTCGCCAGATTGCAAAATAAATGAAAACGACCACCAGCCCTTGGGCTGTCTAAGTAAAAATCGGATTTGTTTTAAAGTGTTCATATTATTGTCATTTGAATCAGCAATTCCTGCGTCTAAGGATAGCGCTGTAACGTTAACCATTCATTCGGATTTGGATTTGGATGTTGATTGTGCCAAATAGGATTTCGGAATGATATAATATAATGTGGTCCTAACCGGGTCACAACCCAGTCAATAGGCTGTTGACAGTGGAACAAAAGTAAACTTGCATGAAACATGGCCCCAGCAGGGCACCCTTTCACAGCGGGGGTTTCCTTTGGTGTTTTTCTGTTGTGTTTGTTTTTGCTGTTGTGTTGTTTACTGTTTACTTTTCTGTTGTTCTTTCAGGAAAGTGAGCCGTCTACTCAACATTTGACCCCCCAGTCCCAGTGGCCAGTGAGAATGGAGCCATGGGAGAGGGTAAACTCCCGGTCAGCACCTATCAGCCTTCCTAGTCCCTACGTTTCGAATCCAAGGTGCTTGAAATGCTTTTTAAATTCAATACAGTGATATCCCGTCAAGCAATTTGTGCATGTTGGTGTATATGTTGTTGTGTTGCGTTCTATAAATAAGATTTAATAATTTGATTTGATGGTTGAACTTTTTGTCCCTCTGAAACTCAGGAACAGTCAGTTGTTTACAAACCCAAGACAAAAGCCTGCCAGTCCTGATGGAGCGGCAGAGGGAAGAGGAGGAAGGCCAGGCAGGAATGGTCCCAGCAACCCTGATGACAGACGGACCACCGACGCTAGCACCCGGCCATACGCGGACACGTCTAGATGGGATCCACTAACAAAGGTTCATCATACACTCTGTAAAAATAACAAGGAAGGTCAAATGTGAATGAAGGTATTTACATCGATTTCCGTTTCCACGCCCGCAGAAAACGAAGCACCTAAGTGAATCCCAGTTTAAGGACAGAAGGTTTGGCGAGAGGTCCCCCGATGGATCCAAAAGAGGTAATCAATACAGATTACTTTATTATAATTAACAAACGGTATCCCACAGGGCTCGATGTTAGGACCCATGCTTTTTACACGCTACATAAACAATATTGGGTAGACATCTGATTAAAAAAAAAAACAACTGCAGACTAAACTTGGATTTTGATATGGAAACAGGACATGTTTTCTCATGTGTAGTAGCAATATAATGGTTGAGCTACTTTTCTTTCGGTGCTGGACTACGTTGATGTCATATATTGACTTCACGCTACCAGCCTCAAGTGTTTAGATGAGGTGTATCGTTCGTATCGAGTTATTACAGCTGATACCTGGGGTTCACCACATCTTACGCTCCATGGACCAGGTGTCTGGCCTGATCAACTTTCTGTATATTTACATACTAAATATATGGCTGAGTCTGGCTAAAGGGTTAGATAAAAACGTAAACTCAATGTGGAGCCAACCCATACACCCTAGATATGAAATATTCTCCTCCTTCATCTCGAATGCTCGCTGCTCTGCCCTCTGAGAATATCCCCTCTGCTTGAAATATTGTTATTATTATTGTAATTATTATTGTTTATTTTTGCTGCTTGTGCAGCATTTTTAATGTACTGGTAAGCTGCTTATGACCGCTGCTATATAACTCATAATAGGAGTTATTCTAAGTCAGATCTCTTTGGCATGTTGTGAAGCTAAACAAGGTTGGAGCCTGTTCTTCCTGTAGCACCTGCAGTTCTTCCTGGAGTTAAATTGAACTACAACTCCCTACAAGCTAACTACAATATGCTGCATTACAAAACGACAACATAGAACGTCTCCGCTTGTGTTTCCTCCTCAGCTCTGAGAGGCCCAAGGTCCGCCCCCGGCTCTGCCCGGAGCCCCATGGGCCCTCCCCACGCCAGCCGGGTCACCTTCGAGGTCAAGATGGCCGACTTCCCTGAGCTGGCCGTCGCAACGCCAGGAACCTCTGCCCCTTCCACTCCGAGCTGGGGCCCGAAACCTCAGAGGCAGGGGCCTCACACCCAGGGGCCTCACACCCAGGGGCCTCACACCCAGGGGCCTCACACCCAGGGGCCCTTGTCTTTTAACAAGGTTGGGGTTGCCATTGGTTCACATAAGCTGTACTGGTCACAGTACTGGTAATAGCTGATTGGATGGAATGGAGTGTTCTGTTATGAATTGGTAACTTATTTTAATCATTTCATTTGTAGATGCAGTCCGTTAACGAGAGGCCCGTAGGAAGTCCACGCACACGCCTACACACCCGTGATGTCAAACCCCTGGTTTCCCCTGGTATGGTCCATGTACCTTGGGTTTAGTATCTTCTGTCCAGCATTAATACAGTGGTCCAGAAACACAGGCCTATAGTTACTGAAATATAGGACCTCATCCAAAATATTCCATTCATGTAGTCGACACATGATGGTCAACTTTCTCTATTGCCAAATTGGTTTTATAGTTCAGTTTGAACTATCTTAGCGAAAGGACTCAAGTCTCAAATGAACCTCCAAGCTTGAAACCTATGAACTGTGTGTACTGTAGACGGTGGAACGCTCCCTGCTGTGAAGTCAGGCCAACTGAAGATCTCTGCTGGGGGTCCGGAGGGGCCGGCTTCTGCTGCCGCCTCATGGGCCAACGTCGCCTCCCAGCCTCCGAGGAAACCTGTCCCTAGAGACGACCCGGTCACCAGCACCCAGGTACTCATGTCCTTTTATTTGAACCCTGTAATATGTGAGAGATGTGGGTGAATGTACCATAAAGTTTACATTTCAGCACTAGCACCGAATCACATAAATATGGTTTCTTTCATACGTTTATAATCATACTATCGCCAATGTTATATTCAGTTGTATAAAATCTTGAATCGTTATTTAGACACGTAGCTTTTGACCACATTCTCACTTCCTGTACAACTCCATTCCCACTTCCTGTACAACTCCATTAAAACTTCCTGTACAACTCCATTCCCACTTCCTCTTTGATCCCTCTCCAGGAGGAGCAGGAGGACAGCTCGTCGGAGAGGAAGAGGAGGAAGAGGAAGAAGAAGAAGACCCCCCAGAGCTTGGAGGAGGACCCCGAGGAGCCGTCGCTGCTCCAGGAGCCGCCTAAGTTTGAGGTCCGACTGTGATTACGGATGTTCATGGTCTCATCAGGTCACTAATTCACCTGATGCTTTGACAGGGGTCCTGCCAGGCCAGGGGGCCCTCAGCCGGCCCGCAGCAGGCTGGAGGGCAGGTGTTGATTTCTTTCTTTCTTTTGAAGGATGAGGAGGAGTTTCCAGATCTGGGCCATCCCTCTGCTGGATCCTCCAGACTCACTCCCAGCAGCAATACGGCCCAGCCATGCAGTCAGGTTAGATACTGTACCATGGTACTATACTGCTATACTACAGTATACTGTAGTACTATACCACTATACTACAGTATACTATAGTATAGTATACTGTAGTATAGTGGTATAGTACTACAGTATAGTAACTATATTGTAGTACTATACTACAGTATAGTATACTGTAGTACTATACCACTATACTACAGTATAGTATACTGTAGTACTATACTACAGTATAGTATACTGTAGTACTATACCACTATACTACAGTATACTATACTGTAGTACTATACTACAGTATACTATACTGTAGTACTATATGACTTTACTACAGTATACTATGCCATAGTACTATACTACAGTATACTATACTATAGTACTATACTA
>OOFG01071747.1:0-29008 GCA_900323295.1 Molva molva
GATACCCCTTCAGTCCCATTATTAGCTAGCTGAGGTTTGCCTTTTAATCTCAAATGATACAAATTACTTGTATTGTAAGTGGAAAAGGTATGATATAAAACATTTAGCAGAGGACAAAACACAACCTATGCTAAATATCACCTTTTGTGGCTCATTTACACTAGGAGACAGTTGGTAACCGGCTAAACAGGACAGAGGTGAAGCGCTTTTGTTTCCAGCCTAAAGTTCTGGGCTACAATTTCCACAGCCTGCCAATGGGTATCCTTGAGGGAGATGCCTAAAGCCTCAAACATACTGATTAAGTAGATCATTGACCTTACGTATTTTTTTATGCAACATAGTAGGGATGCACCGGTCGACCTGGCATAATTCCTCTTTAAATTGCAGACTCTCAATAAAAGTAGGCTACACGTTACCTTTGACATACAGCCCGTTTTATTGATCTCGGTTATAGGTTGCAATAACCATCCTGGAGAACGGGCTCCACTCTGTTTTTATTTTTGGTTCACACAAAAGTCTTACTTTCATTATTCACACACCGCAATGTTAGTTGAAACTATTCAAGTATCTATAACCTCATAGGACAAGGCTGTACTCCGCTAATTCCTTCTGCTTTATGTGAAAATAACAGCTACTTTGCTGCTTTAATGGAATATGAGCAAGTGATATTCAAAAAGTGGTCTCCAAATGGCATAACTAAAACGTTATGTAGCCATACGCCTGCAGCCATAGTACTTACATGGCAACATAGTTCCTACAATGTGAGGCAAAACAAGGCTTTCTTAACACCTAGACAGCACCGTCCACTGCAGTGGGACCCCCTCACCAGTCTGAGCCTGTGAGTGAGGCCCTTGACAGTGGGACCCCCTCACCAGTCCTGTGAGTGAAGCCCTTGACAGTGGGACCCCCTCACCAGTCCTGTGAGTGAAGCCCTTGACAGTGGGACCCCCTCACCAGTCCTGTGAGTGAAGCCCTTGACAGTGGGACCCCCTCACCAGTCCTGTGAGTGAAGCCCTTGACAGTGGGACCCCCTCACCAGTCTGAGCCTGTGACTGAAGCCCTTGACAGCGCTCCTTACATGGGCGCACAAAGAGTCGCTGTTTTACGTGAATACTAGGCTTGTGCCAATTTGATCGGATCGTATATTGGCAATTGAAGGGATGATCGACAATTTTTTTCTTACGCCAATATTACGGCGATTTTAACTAACTTACTATCAGAACTTACTCTGTAAACAGAGAGCACGTAGATTTCATCTGAATAACCTCTGCCGAATGTGCGCGTTTGTAGAGTAACATCAGATCTGTAGAATCTGTGCCCTACTCTGCATTTAGAAATGTTTCTGGTGGAGCAGAATGTCTTCCCGATTAGCCCCGTTAATCAGCATGAGGGAATTTCAAAACCAGTTAGCAGTCTCTTTTCCATGGATCAATTTATATATACATTTTTTATATTTTAAATAAAATGTTCACTCTTTTATAAATGTTTATCCACGTAACTTTAACAGTATTGCTTGCAGTTGACGTTAATCCCCCCACCCCATCCTCCAGCTGCCCCGTGGCGATCCGATCGTATATTGGCAATCTAGAATGAAAATAGAGACCATCGCCCAACCCTAGTGAATACAGTTCTGTTCGAATTTCGATGTTTAATATTTCAATTGTTGTTTTGGCTCAAATTATTTGTCCAAATGATCTATTTATCAACTTGTTCCCTGTCTACAAAACCCATTAAAGTCACAATGTAACATTTCAACTAGCTCGTAGCTTAAAATTACCTGGACATATCAATCAATCAATGCTGATCGGTTGTGATTTCAATAATGTTATCAATAAAATCACATCCTCTAATTTATATATTCTTAAAATATAAAATTCTGGCCAACCCGTACTGCTCTTTGTTTACAAGAATGTTACTATCGACACTCCCAAATCCCCTCCCACTCACGCCAGCCACACAGCTGAGCAACGCTAGCTTGTGTCACACAGCACAGGCCGTAAGAGTGGTCAGAACACTTATTAATTTTCTTTAATTCTGAAAGTCTCCCTCCTACCAACTTTGAGGCTCAGTAAAAGGATGTTATTGAAGAGGGAAGTATATCTTCTGTTGCAGCAGCGGGTCTTTTAATGCGTTTCTAATTCTAATCATTTTTTTGGCTTATATTTTCATTAAAAATTTTAACAAAAGCCATCGCCGACTTGATTTACTACTTAAAATCCCATCCTTTAAACTGATGGCCCATGCGCAATGTAGTAATAGGTCTACGCCACATCACATGACGCAAAAAGTAAAAATATTTGGCGTCACCCATGTTTATTGCCAGATCAAGTCTGATAAACAGTTAATAAATCTCTTCATTTTTTTGATGTAACGTTTTGTTCCAAGGCCTATAAAGATATGTAAAGCCAATAGGCTATATATTTATAAAATAATTTAAATAATGTATTATATTATCATAAAATTATCTTCCATAACATATTATAGGTTTCATATAGGGTCTGTGTTGCAGCACTGGATTTATAAACCTGGCTGCCCCAGTTTTAAAGAAATTGGTAAAAACTGGACAATTGAAGGTTATATTTAACTGTATAAAAAAAATAAAGTGAATCGGCTGATTTGCTTGTTAAAAAAAAAAAAAACTGCAAACGGAATCGGCCATGAAAAATCATGATCGGTGCATCCCTCCAACCTAGTACTGGTTTGTAACGCACAGCAGAGTTTTCTGCCTTGGTCTGGCTTAAGGCATGCGTTTCAGATGGATTTGGTGCACGCCTTGGATTTTTTCCAGGCGTTCTGGGCTCTAGACTCAACGCAAACCAAAAAAATAATGAACGCTTGCACTGGAAATGAATGGACTTCTTGTGAACTGCTAGGCAAATACACAACCAGTATGTATAAGGCTTACCTGCTGCTTAGTAGTAATAGTATTTACAGTAGCTTTGACAGCACCTGTAGTGAGCTCAATGATGCCATTGGTAGGCTGCGGGATCATACCTTGTACCTTTCCTCCAAACCACTACATGATACCGTACTACGAATAGGGTTTCCCAGAAAAAGTAACGGTTTTGGTACATACTGCCTTTTCCAAGACTATGGGGTGCTCTGGCAAATATTCTGGCTTTTTCTTGGCCACAGGTGAAGATGCCAGCTCACATAGAACATCTCTTGTGTATGATATTCTTCCTAAGACAAAATTAGAGAATATCACATTACATCATACAGTGCCAAATAAACAGCAACATGTCAATCAAATCGTATGTGATCTTTTAGTTGTTTTAATGTGAATAAGAAACTCCAATATGAAGTCAATCACGTCTTAACCGACCAATCATGAAGTGATTAATGTCTTTATTGACCAACAAAGCCCACAATATGATATAATAAAGAAAATCTAAATAATGACCCCTTTAGCTCTCCATTTCCACTGCTACTGTTAAATACATGAGCCCCATGGTTGTTGATGTAAATGGCAAATAAAGACTGCAAGGTGCAATATAATTTGGGACAGGGCCACATGTTAAGTCAGACCAATGTTAGTAGCAGGCAGCGCTATATCGTGCCATACCACATCGTAAATTGAGCATTGTATGATTATACATAGTAAAATATATATTGGAATTAGTAACCTATTCCATCAAATGTCCGTATTTCCTTACCTTGCTTCGGTTTATGTAGGCGAATTATGTTGTAGAATTGCTCTACAGTTATATTATTCTTTAAAGAAAAAAAAGGTACATACACATGAATAAACAAATTCGGAATAATATAGCGATACAGCACAGATGGTTTAAATGGGTTCGTCACAAAAAACACTTACCTTTTCGTGCTCTACCGGCATCGGTGTTTCTGCATGTGTATCTGCACTGCCATTAACCCCTAGTGGAAGTAGTTCATAATTGTAACAATAACTTTTTAAGTATGGCCAGGCTTAAGCCAAAATATGACATTACCTTCTTTACCCTCGTCGACGTTGAATCGCCGCAATGGTCTAGCAGGTTCCAGGTGTTTCTGCAGTTTTCTTCTTGGTAACGTTACCTCCATCCTGAAGAATACTTGAATTACTCCAAAATAACCTCTAACTCTTCGCAGTTGCACAGGAATACATTGACTGAATTTATAACTTTGTCTCCGATGGGTTACGTAGGTCTATAATGCTTCATATAAGCTCGAAAGCACCTGCCTAGCATAATACGGTTAGGTCGCTACCCGCAAGTTAATGATGTGGGCCCACATTTGCAAGTAAAAGTCAACTGTTCAGTTAATTAATTTCGGTTTAAAGTATTTAAATCGGAAAACCGAAAATAGGCATCACATTGTAAACTTGAATAACTACGATTTGCTGGATGATGATAGCCTGAATCGGGTTCGTAAGCTAGGATCGATCATTTATCAGTTTTACCAAGGACGGAACTTATTTTTCTTGGCCACACGTTGCTGTGCGGTTGAAAATGACATCTTTATCAACGAAGGCCTAATAAGCATATTGTGTTGATAACGATGTTTAATTGTACAATATATTAAATGCAATATGTCCTTCTTTATAAATCATTCACCTGTCTCTCCTGGAAACATGCACTCCCTCGTTGTTGATTTTCCACAGTGAGATGAGACGAGCCCCTTCCAACCGTGATATTACTCCGCTTGGGGCATGTTCGGTCAATCAGTGAAAGTTGGGTCTACGTTCACATCTGATCTACAAAACGAATGCCTCTGGCTTGACATTGTCCAGGGCTTGGCATTATTGAGTTTTAAGCTTTTAGAACCCCACATTATTACATCCACGTTACTATGAACATCCTGCATGGTTTAAACAAAAACAAACGATTCGTTTGTATTACACGGAATAATTACTTCTACATTAAACTTTTCCTGCAGCATTAACGGGATCCTTCTTGATAGTACAATCTGATTAAAACCTGAGCAAGTTTCACTTTAAAGTTTACTATAAAGAAAAACAATTGACTCATTAAATAAAGGTCCTCATGCATTTTTCCACATTGAATTGCTCGGTCGAATGCAGGTAAATGTGAATACATATTATGTGCTTGTGCTTCTTTGTGTGCTGTTGGCATGAGGATATTACGTTTAACACGATTAAATGGAAACCTGAAATACAATGGATCATGAAAAACAATTATACCACTACATAGATTAAACAGAATACATGGGTGGTGTTGGCTAAATTCAAACATTGGCTAATACTTAGACAAAGCTAACCGTAGTAACGGAATAAATTATTATGGGTTACAGTTACGTTGTGAACCCTCATAACTACCATTAATAAGGGGCGGGCCTATGATTGATCAGCGCCCATCCTAGTCCTGTGCTCTTTTTTGATTGACTAAGGGCTTCAACTTGATTCTGCAGTAGCTTAATCAGCTTTTTATTTCATAGAAATTAAACATGGCTAACGTAACATTTTCAAAGTCTCACCGTGCTTTCAATTAAGAAACATTTCCTTTTTTGAAAATAACTTTACTTCTTTAACTTTGCCTTGTGGGGCATCAAGTCATGACTGTGGAAATGAAAAGTAAACCTCAACCAACAACTACTTAATGAAAAATATGTGCATACACACAATGATAACAAACAAATCCTAAATGAGTCAACACTAATTCAATGATTTGGCCTGTTTGCCAAGACCCCAGTTTAATTGTTGACATTGTCTATGTCGAGATGTAAATCTTGTATTTAGGTTTTCCTCCCAAAATAGAGTTACACAAATTCATTCCCTTTCCAAATGAATGTTTCAGATTTTTTTCACAACAGATGTCACAAACGAAATGATGCTTGTGTGAAACTTTCAATAATATGATGCAATTGTTGGTAATAACATTTGTATTCATAAACATAAAATAAAGGGACAATACATTTACTTAAGGTTAAAGATCATCTCAAAATAAACAATGTCAACTTGACAAACTATAATTGCTTAATCAAAAATAACAACTGAAATTGAGTTGGCAAGTCACTGCAGTTTAGAATGCAAGTTTAGAAGCCATTTGTTTTAAATATCATAACCCCAAACCGCACCCTATGTTCACACAAAAACCAGCTGTATTTTTCGATTACCAATTGGTCTTCCACTGAGTTCTCGAACTGCTGTCAATGCCTCCTGGCGAGATTCAAACACTACTGTTGCAGAGCCTTTGGGCATGCCATTTTTATTGTACTGCAGTGAGACAGATCCAGGGATGACACGATATCCATAGCAAAAGTCATAGACCTCATCCATCTTGATTTGAGACGGCAAGTTGACAAGCTTTAGGCAAGTCGGCCCATCGAAATTCTGTGCAGTGGGAGCCATGTCTGTGTGCGATGATCCATTTCCTCCCCCTTGAGGATAAAGCACAAGAGAATCCCTAACGCTGCCGCCATGGATTTGAACCTGGAGATTAGCCATTGGCATATCAGCATCTGATGGTTCCCTCATGTAGTCCACATCCCCAGGATAGGGCCCCTCGCTGCTGCTCCTTGCAGAATACCTTTCTTCACTTGGCATTGGCTCTTGAGGCGCTGGGGGCTCAACACCAAACTCCCGCATCTCAGACCGTGCGATGCACTTCAACACGACTTGTGACCCAAGAAACCTCTGCCCGTTTAGAGATTGAGCATTTATAGCCTCTCCTTCAAACCGAAAAACAACCAAAGCCTCTCCAATACCAGCACCTTTGTGGTCACGAAGCAAGAGAACACTGTCCTCAGTTATATTGAACCCAAAGAAAAAGTCCATGATCTCCACTTTTCGCACATCAAACGGCATATTCTGAACATAGAGACACACTTTCTCAGAGTCATATGGATCACCTTGCCGACTTAGAGGGCTTCCTTTAAATCTTTCAGGCGCCTCGGCAGGTCCATCCTTAGGGTTACGCGACTCCAGAATGGAGAGCATCTTCTCTCTTGATATAGGAGATATATATACATTCCTGTTGAGGAATTCTTCTTTGTGGTGAGTCAAGGCAGCGCAGTAGTTGCTCAGGCTTTTAAACAGCACAAATGCTGATCTTGTTCTCCTACCCCCACTGTCTAGCAGGTACAGTATCTGGTCATCCTGAAGTCTTGCGTGGTGGAAAAGTTCTTTAATGTTTCTTTTATCCGTTGAATAAGACAGATTTTCCAACAAAACACAAAACTCTTCATTGCAAGCCGAGTTGGGCATGATGGCAAAAGGGGATCGTGATCTCAGGCGACGTGGATGCCTTGCAAGGTCCTCTGGTGACTTTCCTCTTTCAAACTTGCCATTATTGTTGTAACCTCCAACACCACCACCAACCTCATGCCATTGTTCTTCAGTTGCCAAATACACTTCCACAAACCTTGACCCAATGTATCCCCTATCTCTCTTTATGCCATCTCTTGCATCCTGTCTAGTTGCAAATTTAACAAGCCCTAGCCCATTATTTTGACCACGTCCATTTTTCATTAAGATTATGCCATCAACAAGCAAACCATCAAAAAACTGTCTCACATCATTTTCAGTCACCGAGAAGGGCATTCCCTTCAGAAACACGTACAAGTCATCATTGGAGGGAGCTGCAGTCCTCCGGTACCTGGTTGGAGAATGACCTGCCCTGCCACCTGAACTCCTGCCTGCATCTGGGTGGTTAGTTCTTCTAGGTCCCACTGGAACATCAATATGGAGTCGTCTGGAACCTTCCTTAAGTGACCTCTTCTGATCCAGCTCTGCGTTTTTTGTACTTTCTTCCAGAAGGCTCTGCATTTCTGATTTACTGCTCAGCAGCAAGTTAACAGTGGACCCCTTGATACAGCCTCCTGAACGTATCATGGCTCTTCTTGCATCTTCATCCGAAGCAAAGATGATGAAAGCCTCTTCTTTCTCCCCACCAATAATATGCACCCCACCATCAGGAATTTTGAGGCCAGTGAAGAAATTGCGAATGTCCTCAGAACCTGCTGTGATTCTAAGTCCCTGTAAACGGATGACCACCGCCATGCCGACGCAAAAACAACAGCACCTGCAGACAGAGGGGTACAGAATAACATTATTGCTGACTGAGCCTTGCTTGCCCACCATTCATTCCTAGGCAGTCCAATACAACACCACTGAACTTAAGAGTGGAAGGGTGTACTTCAATACATGGAAGAACACCATTAAAGACAGCCACTGCAACAAGCATGAAAGGATTTGAGTGCAATCCACAACCAATATTGACTGGCAAATACAAAAAAAACAAAGCAATCACTCTTGATTGCAATAGAAAAAGAAAAACACTATCAAGTTGCCATTTCCTGTTATCAAAATGGCAAAGGGATTAGTCAACAAAATGTGGGCATTTTATGAGCCTATTATCTTCTCAGACACCCAATAGTCAGATATGTGATAGCACTTGGTAAATAGACTCACCTATGGCCACGAAAGTGCATTAAACCAAACTTTAAATCTACAAAAATAATGTTAATAAAACAACCAACCAGATGCAACCAACAAGATGCTCAAAATAATTGCCCAACAACCAAAATTTATATTCCATAATAAAGCCGGTAGGACCAAAGATTCCTCGAGTATTCAAATATTATCTGAAAAAACATTTTGAACTTAAAACTTATGCAGACCTCTTGTTTGTCATGAAAAGCATTCAAACTAAATTGCATTCCAGCTCAAAAATCTTTACATGCTTTTGTTTTAATCAAGACCAGTACAGTACAATCCACCACATTTCACAAGTCAGAAACCACACACTATTATTCACCAAACCTCTTAACCTGAGGGTTGGCTCATTTGAAGACAAAATGTGTGTTTACAAACCAGTCCATCAAAAGATACGTTCATTTTTTCCCCAACCAAAATCTGTATTAAAACATAGTTTTTCCTTACCCAAAATCAAATCTTGAAGTACAAATTGATCTAAACTGCAGCTTAATGTTCTGATGTCAGAATTGAATTACATTGACTACATGTGTTGACCATGGTGTGGCCATGAATGCTGAACAATGGCCAGATAAGACTATTTTGTATTCTAGGTTTCACATTATGCATTGCTCAGCTCAACCAATTGTGCAATTGTTAGACTTGAAGTAATGCTGACCCAATATGTTGGAGCTGTGCGTAAAAATCCAGCTTTCTGCAAATAAGAATTGCTGGACATAGATTTTGAGTTCTGAAGCACTTTTTCTTTCTGATTTCGGTAGGGGAAAAGAAAAGACCAAACACCTTAATATGATTACAGCAATTTGCAAACATATTCCTTCCTCCTATTTTACAAGTAGCCACTAGCCTAATTAAAACTCCAGTGAGACAAAGGATGTCACTGGTTATATTAGTACAATCTTTGATGAATCAAAATATTAACACCACTTCACCGCTCACGTCCTTTATCATGGAGACTGGTACAGCATAACTTAACGTTTAAACAAAATCTAGAGATTCCACATAGGAATAAGGCCACAGTCAGAGAGAATTTCCTCATATCATGCAAATATTTGTATAACTAAAAGCCTAACCAATATAAATGTATTACCACTATATTGAACATTCGGTTTCAAACGTGTCCAACAAATCCAACACAAACGAATGTGCAAGGCAACAAGCAGAGATAGCTCTAACTTTAATCTATGCAAAACCGCCCCACTTTTTAACAGGCCATCGGTTAATACAAATAATTCCCTACTCTCAGAAACCTCGTAGCCCTAATAGTGATTATCAAAACACAGTTGTCCTTCTTAGCTGTGCAGTTGAAGCCAGACATTACAACACGTCGCTGTGGGGAAAAAAAACCACACATTAATCATGAGGTGACTAAACGTTGAGATATTGAAATGGGCTTAATTTGCGTTTCTTACAATGAACAAACAATGCAGGCCTAATTAATGGCAACCGTTTAGTTAGCTACCGCTAGTTTTTTGGAATTACTAAAGTCATAATAATACAAATGCCTTATATATCACCAAGGGTGAACATAAAAGCCTACCTAAAAAAGTGTCTGTAAGTGCCTTTATTTATGCCATCATCATAACTACCGGGGGGAAAGAAAGTCGGTGTGTGTCTTTGCTAACGAATGCTATCAAGCTAACCCGGCCTCAAGCGCTAGCTAGGCGACTACAACCCTTAGCACAGCTATCGACGTTAGACAATAAAACCATATTTTATAAATCGCCAGGTCTTGCTAAATGTAGAAACTTACACAAACGGCTAGCACAGATGAGAAATGTACTTTCAGCAAAAAGCAGCAGAAATCAAGCGTAATGTATTTGATAAATTCAGGCCCGTCCAACGCCAAGGTCCTGTAGTGAGTGAATCCTCGAGGGTAGCGTTTAAGCCACGCCAGTGGGTGGCGGTGTTTGGTGAGATTTAGCAGCAACTAAAGAAACACCTAGTCAATATAACTTTACGTTAACGCGTATATAATGGTTATAGAAGAAAGAGGTTTGTATGCAGGTCGACTCAATAAACTTGAAAGGTGATAACAGCAGTTTTGAAAATTAATTCGACATCCATGAGCCATGAACATCTTTTTGGACCGCTGCTCAATGATTTTGCGAAAAAATAGTTGCACACGGTTAGGTGACTGTGAGAAGGGGTGACGTTGAGTAGGCTAACTTCCCTGTGTTTGAAATTAAATTAAACCAACAATATTTATGCTATTAATATTGTCCATGTAAAGTTTGTACATGTCCTAATAAAGCAAGAGGGGATGACCTCTAGCTCCACCTAGTGCCAACTGCCTCAGTTCCAGACCATGACCCAAAGGAGATGGGCGTCTCACTGATAGAGAAAACAAGCGAAGGTTAAAGAAATATGATTATGCCTATTTGCAGATTGCAATATATTTTAGTTCTAATATAGGCCTATCTTCCTTACATTTTCTAGATGGTAATTGTGAACAATAGGATTACAAAAAAGAGCTTACCTTACATGTGCACCTAGCTCTTCTCTGTTGAACAGGTATTCAAGAATGACAACATAGTCAGACTGCTGACAGTATTCACTCATTACTCATTTGTTCACAGCCACAATGTGATATTAATAAATTGATTTATTACCGGTATTAATCTTCTTTACCATCTCATCTCATGGCCACCGGCCTCCTGCACAGTTAATTATTTAAAAATAAACTCTGATACTGTTGTGTTACAAGTGTTACATCTGTGTGTGTGCTTTTATTTTCTTACCTCTCCTTACTGTGCTTTATAATTTTCCCTGCCGGGACCACTGACAGCCCACCAGGAGCAGCAGTACTTCATAAACATGAAATACGGCAGACAAAACCGCAACCTACCTGTGGTGCTTCCTTCCACCAACCCAGAGGAGAAGTATCAGGTCTCTGACCCCCTGCTGACACAACTGGAGGCAGTGCTTCTTGTCTGGCTTTCTAAGGCTTCTGGCTTGTTTGAAACTACTTACTGAAATGATTTCCACTTCAATTGAACAGACCTGTTAATGTGCTGTTTAAATGTTCTACCTGTGCTTCCACGCAAGTCCTGCATGCAAACTTTACTTTACCAATGATAATTTGCACGGGAGGTGAGAAATTTATAATATAGGTGCACCAAAAAGAGACAAATATAACAATATCAAAATGTTCAAGGCGCTTACGTATATGGTCAACCGGGATCAGAACATGGATCAGGAGTCTTTCTCACCCTGCCAGGATAAAAGTGGCAGTCCTGTGGTGGAGAGTGTTTTGGACAAAGGCAAGGTTGCACTCGGCTGCTCCTGCAATAGGCTTATTTGATTAACATTTAAATTAATTAATATCAATTGACATTGTTTAACTATAGTTTAGGCTAGATGTTGACAATATGATCCACATTATCTTCCACTGAAAAGGACACCAAGAAGGTAAACCAGATGAAGGCAATACAATCATTCTTTCAAAACGCTATAAGATATATCCGTCGCGTGTTCAGCCACTGGAACGGGTGGTCTATGAGAAGGTTCCTCTTGTATCTGCTTTTTGTTTATTTTCATGAAGCCATATGGACCACACACCATACTGGACAAATTGATCATTTGAGCTAGCAGTTTAACAATCTTTAGCAAATAAATGTGTGGTATTGATTAATAAGTAGTGTGTTGTGTGTCATCTCAATAGGGGAATAAACACAAGACATAAGAAAGTATTGGTCTATCACAGGCCTTAACAATTTCCGCGGTGTATATATCTGTTTACGGTTGAACGTGTTCATGGGCTGTCACCCTAAAACGGCAAACTGCTTTCCGTTTTATCATTATTGTAGACACTTCTCTTCAAACCAGTCGAGGTCTGTACAGTTCGCGCCAGCTGTAGTCTGTGATCATGTGACGAAAACACGCAGTAAACCATCTAGCCTTTAGTAGGCTAAGTGGTGCAAGTTGTGCTAAAGCGAGGACAATACATTAGAACGTGTTCTTTATAGGGAACTCCTGGCGTCTAATGCTTTCAATATTTTAGAAGTCTATAAGATACCATCAAACCATTTGGCCTGGCTTTCAGGGGACTCTATGAAGACATTGGGCCGGGCTGAAGCGCAGCACCAGAGCCAGCGAGCCGTGGATCATTTCAACAACCCGATTTGACGTCGGCATAGACTGCTTCATGTTTTAGAAGAGGCCGACGGCTGATGGCTTGGAAGATGGGGGAGCCCCATGACCCAAAACATTCGGTAAGTGAATATCTTGTCAACTGTTAAAATCTGCTCATGTATGTTGGAAACAATACGTAGATATATACAAAAAACCAAGCCGTATTAGCCACCATGCTAGTAAAGCCGGTAGACAGTGGTCGATTATTAACGTTACCCGAAACGTAAACGTTAATGAAACCACTCCTCCATGTTTATAACAGAACAACAATGCTAATATCTGTATAGTTTCTCGGAAGAAGTAAAAGCTACATCATAAACGAACTTAAAAACACAGCACTGACGTTATCTAGCGTTTAGCTCCAAATAAATAGATCTGTATCGAATGCTAGCAAAGTGCAGCTAACTTAGCTTTTACAACAGATGTTCTCAGGTTTACCGTATCAAATAGGATCCGCTGCAACGTAGATCTTTCCAAATAATTATGTTCTTTTTAACATCATTACCATACTCGTTGCCTAACAATATAGGATCCGGAAAAACTGCTCCAAAGGGTATGCTATTCATCTTAAAGAAGGCCTACGGTTAACGTTAGCCATAGATAGTTAGCCTAGCTGTCTTTTGCCCTTAATGTAGTCCTCGATTTCAAAACTAATGTGCTCTTTGTATGAGTCATTATCATGCTATTGTTTTTCACTTAGCGTTCAATTGGCTTTTCATTTCGATTGTATGTAATTAACTATTTCAACATGGCCAGATTTGCTACTATGTAGCCAGTCAACATTTTATAAACGAGGTGAGCTTTGCTTGACTTTTAAAAGGCCCCGTTTCGGCTGACACTGCTCTTCAACACAGGCCATGCTGTAGTGGGCATGTAATATAATTTCATGCACCTCACTTGCCAGTTGTCTTTTGTTATGGGTGATATTATTCCGACGTTCGACAAATATTTGTTGAGTTTGCATGGAGTCTGTTGTGGCCGCTTATCTTCAACTGCATCCATGTTTCCCCCTACTTCACATAAGTTAACACAAGGCTGTCCCGTGATGGAAACAAACTACTTACAGGTTGTTGTATTTCTATCCTAAATGTATTTGAGTATCATTGTCAAGTCATTATCGTTCTTCTCGACATTATAAGAATGGGGAACAACAGTATCTTTCTACTGTAACAATGGAGGGCATGGAACTCAAGACAAATCGCGTACACCGCCAAACCTGTTAAGATGCGTCCTTATATTTATCTTCAGAGGCCATGCCATTTGAGACACACCATCGCACCACTGGATACTAACACCGACATTCGTGTCATGTCAACAAGCAACGTATTCTAAACTCGTTACATTAACATGTGATTACGTGATATGATGCGTTGAACCAAGGGTCTGTGCGAATTTAACCTATGAACTCATGTCATCTCCCTTCTTTTTTTTTCAGGTGTGGCATCACATGTGAGGACTCATTTCTCTGAATTGGGTCTATCTGGGCCAGCAGCCTCCACAGGTCCACAAACCCTATATACACTTTGCACAATGGATGCTGTGCTGAAGTCAGAGATCAGGTATAAGACATGTCTCATTTATTTCAACAAACTCTAAACGGTTTGCTTCCATGAAGTACATTCTCATAGCATACTAGCCCACATTTTGGTATGTTCCATGAACAGTAGTAGATAATTAATACAAAAAATAGGGATGTCTTATTTAAGGGGTAAACCCAAAATATATGTTCCCTTTTGTCACTGTTACTAAATGAGACTGTAATTTAGAGAAAATAGGTTTGAAATCCTATGTTTTTGCCAGTCTACACCAACCAGTTTTTGAACGTTCCAATCTTCTGCGAACTCAAGGTGCGTTCTATTCGTGACGTCAACGTGCCTTTTTTGAGGCACTTCCACGCCACGACAAGGAACATAGGCAGCGAAGAGTGTGTGGATGTGTGGTGCTCTGTCTGGGCAGCGGGTTATTTTCTTTTTTATTGTCTGCTTCTGAGAGAGGGTTAAGCTTCTTGAACACATAGTATAACGTCACGATTTGTGGTGCATTTCACAACATCGCTCATTATAACTCTCATACACAACGAGAATACTAAAATAGTATCACAAATTTGGCGGGGGTTGGAACCATGGGGACCCCTCCTTCCTAGAAATCTGATTGAATTCGAGCTGAAACAGGGGGTTCACTTACACTCCAATGGTGGCTTTAAAAACCTGGATAATGGCACATTTCCAATAAGAATGTGTTATCAAATATAATTATTAAAAAATCTATAATCTTTAATGTCCTTCAGACCTTTTGACTGCTTTTGCAATGTTGCATTGGTGATAGGGATGCACCCATACCAGTGCTCGGACTCGGGCCTGATACTGTGTACTCATGTACTCGTACTCGTACTCATACTCGTAAAACTTCTCTGATACAACCACCCGATACCACTTTACGCAACGTGACATAACGTTAAAGAGCCAGTTAACCCAAAACCGTTGTATTTTTTTGGCGTAGTAATTTATCTTATATGATCGTATGATATCAACATAGTAATCTATGCCATTTTATCACTGTTACTGAAATAAGTCCCCAATTTAGAGAAAAAAGGGGTGAAATCCTATGTATGTGAACGTTCCACTCTGCTGCCAACACATGTGGTGTTCTTTTCGTGACGTCTGAGTGCCTTTTCCGAGGCACTCAGATGTCACGACCAAGGGGCATCGGCGGCGCAGTTAGTGTGGACACGTGGAGCTCTGCCTGGGCAGCGGGTGACTGCAGTGTCCGAGAGAAAGTTTAGCTTTTCGGAAACTTATTGTATATTGCTACGGTGTGTGTGGATGATGAAGCACCGTCTGAGCAGCGATTTATTTAATACCTGCGTTCGAGGGTTAGGCTTTCCGGACACCTATAGTATATTGCTACGGTGTGTGGCGCATTTCATATACAACATCGCTCATTATAACGCTTATACACAACGATGGTACTAAAAAAGTATCACAAAGTCGCCGTGGGCCGTAACCATGGCGATAACACACACCCCTCTTTCCTAGAACTCTCAGCCCAAAACACATTTTTTTTAAAATCTCATAGTGTTCGAATTCCCGCTGAAACATTGGGTTCCCTGGCTCTTTAAACTGTAATGGTATTATTAAGTACTCGATATCGGCAAGTACCCAAATGTAAGTACTTAGTACTTAGTAAGTACGTACTTAGTACTTAGTACTTACATATGGGTACTACATGTACTTGTACTTGGTCTGAGAAAAAGTGGAATCGGTGCATCCCTAATTGGTGACGATCAGTCATTGAATGTCACTGAACAGTTGTCTGGGTTTGGAGGTCACAGGCAAATTGGGGAGCAAATCCTAATGGAATAGTTGATCTAGTTGTTGCTTAGCACCCATGTCATAACCTTCCCAATGGAAAACTCTTGAAATAGTTCAACACATAAGACCATAAGTTGTGGGCTTTTGTTCATTTAGATTTGCATATAATTATATGTGGTTCAATAAAAATATCAACAAGCTTTGCTATATGGTGTGGATTTGAACTATCATGCTTATAAGCTATTTTTACCTTGCTAAATTCACCTTGGATTATTGGAAATGAAATGGGCCATAAAAGGAATACTTTAATTTGGCTTAACTGAAACGTACCATATCACAATTGTATCTGTTATGTGCCTATTCTAATATAATTTACAAATATTGCATAGTTATTACTTTTGCTAATGTTTATTTTCATATATATTTTTATTTTTGTATTATTTATAAGCTTTTCATTGACTAAAAACCCATTTCATGTCATCAATATAAGATTTACCAGACCTGAACCAGGCACAATGGGCTTCATTTAAAACAAGACATTCTGTTTCTAGACTGCAATGGTAGAAATTGTGTCAATCAAATTTTGTATTTGTTTGGATGTACAATTATAGTAAAAATTATCTAAAATACGAAAATAATCGCTTAATTTGGGCCCTTGGCCTTAAAACAGTTGAAAACGATCTTGACTTCATCTGAGTTGTAATTGGTAGTGCCTTTGGTAGAGCCTTGTGGTAATATTTTTTTTCCCCCTCTCTTTTCTATTGTCCTCACCTCGGGTTGCCGCAGAGAGGAGGGGAGTGGCACCTCGGTAAGTTATGTCAGTCAACTGGTGTGTTTATACACAATTTATATTGGCTTTCTTAAGTGATCATATTATTATATATTATCCATAATGTCCTATTTCCTTTAGGTAACGGTGGAGGGCCTCTCTAAGGCAGCACTAATGAAAAGCCTCACTCCGAGGGTTATGCTGTCAAACCATCTCTTGCCCAAAGGGACCAAGATGAAGGTGAACTTGGAGGAACAGGGTCGCCAAAAAGTGTCCTTCAGCTTCTCTCAGACGAAGAAGCCAACCCCAAGTGTGTTCTTCGTCTCGCCGAGCCCCGAGAAGTCTCTAGCTGAATCTTCTTCTGCCTTGACACTTGAATCCTCGCCCCCTCAAGACAGAACGTTGCAGAATTCGGAGAGCGTAATGGAACTGCAGTCAACTACGGTGCCAACATCAACAGCTGAGCCCCTTTCTCCTCCAATGTCAGTTCCATCACCCCCTAAACCTAAAATGGACCTAGGAAAGATTCACTTCAAGAAGCAGATTCTCAGCATCTCTGTAACTGAGGAGAAACCAATGCCTAGCAATGTGCCACAGGAGCCTATTTCCCCTGAACAACCAGTTATAATGCAATCGTCTTTGCAAAGCAGGGCAGAAGTGTCCTCACCCCAACTTAAGACTATTAGCACTGATTGCTTGTCTGAGAATGTGCAAATGGAAGCTTCTGTGATAAGGGTAACTCCTAGCCTCAATAAGCCTACAGACTCTTTAGGAAAGGACGGTGAGACTTCCATTATCATTCAGAAGGATGATGGGTTACACAAAAGGAAAACCAGGTCTCAATCTGAAAGGGCTCCTCCAGGCTCAGAATCAGATGGCGATGGCGCCAAAATGTCTTCCAGCCACAAGATAATTGAACCCTCAATTAAAACAAAATCTGACGGTAGAAGCAAGGAGGAGAAAAAGTCTTCCGCTGGGTCAAATGTGGATGAAAAGGAAAGTTCCTCGAAACGCTCAGAGAACCACGAAGGCCCCTCCAGTTACTCAAAATCGGACCGTGATTCAAAGCACACCTCATCTCGGTCATCCCGTTCAGAGAAGGAGCGCAGGAGGTCCAGGACTAAATCAAGGTCAAGATCAAGAGGATCTAGGACAAGTTCATCCCACTCACGAACTGATCGATCCAGATGTGACAGAGTGTCGAGATCTGATAGATCATACTATCACGATTCCGATCGGAGGTCACACAGGAGCCCGCCAAGGAGAGAGAGGAGACCCTCTCGATCCCGCACTGACAGAAGTAGGGATAGCTCTGACTCTGATGATGATCACAGGAGGAATCGAAACAGGACAAATGACTCTAGTAGATCATCTGTTCATGCCAGCTCGCAAAAGGACTCAAAATCATCATCATCATCATCTCACTCAAAATCTGAGAAGGATTCTAAATCTGTAGATTTTTCTCACTCTACAGAGACTGACAAAAAATCTAAGTCTGTGAGGACTGGGAGGAGAACCTCAGACTCTGAATCTCACCGTAAGCGCTCTCCTGAAGTGGACTCCAACCACCGAAAATCTGCCGCGCATCACAAATCCCAGAGTAGTGCTAAATCAACCTATTTTAGTCAGTCTCAGACTTCTGAAAGAAGACGCCAGAAAAGCCCATCTAGTGACTTGGATGCAGATCAGAAAGGGAAGGCCCGCATCTCTGACAGGAGCTCAGGCACTGAAAGTTCCTGTTTAACCTCCCAGAAGATTGGTAAACAGGAGTCGAAAGACCCCTCCAAGTCCGGCTCAAAAATGTCAGTAATTGATAGAAAATCACAAGATGCATTTCACAGCCTTAATAGGATACAAACACTTCCAAGCACCACAGAATCCTACTCCTTTAATGAACATGAAAAAGAGTTGAGTGATGCATGCCAGGCAAAGGAACAATATAACAAGAGCTCAAAGGACATAGTGTTGTCCTTTCACAAGGATTTTCAAGAACCATCCTCCCAACAATTACAAGCAGTTCCAAGTCTTGAAATGGAAAGCACTTCAAATAATGGTAGGACTAGTGCTAGCCAAGGAGCCATGGATATTGGTAAAGAAGGCCACAGTACCAACAATGTACCGCATGTGGACTCTAATGCGATTACCTCAAATTCATGCAGTAATAATGATCATTCCTCAGTTGGGACAGCACTTGTTGCAGACGACCTGCAACAGAGTGCTAACTCGGAGGATGTAACAAAATATGTGGCTATCAACATTGAAACTGGCACAGGTTGGTCTGAAACATCGCATCTGAAGGCTGAGAACCAGCTGCTGCCTACAAGTGAACAACAACACCAAGATCCAATTAAGAAAACCAGAAGTAGTACAAAAAAGTCTCGCTGGGATATTGTTGGACAGGACACATCTGACAGTGATAATTCTCAGAGGTTACCATCTGCGGATAATAGACCTAGTGTTAAAAAGGTAATCTCTGTAAAAAAAATTGACTTCTCGAAAGATGTTAACCCGCAAGGAGTTAAACAACAACAAGAAGGGACACATTCCATAACGGCACAGAACACAGAGATGACAAAGCATGATACTATTTCTCATAGCATATCTTCTGCCAAGTGTTCACTCAAAGACCAAAATAACACAGATACACGTCTCTCTGACTCAAAACAGTCTGTTACTGAAAAACTGTGTGAGAATCATGATACCTCAGAAATAAAAAACACTACAAATGTGAAACATTTGCCCAGAATTGTTGAAGAACGTCATAACGCTCACAAGAGCACACCAGTTAAGAGAGAATCGGTTAACGTTGGTGACTATGGAGGACACAGCAATGCCAGTGAGAGTGATGATTCAGAGTCTGACTCTGATTGTGGACAGGCAATCAAACGTTTAAGCTCTATAGTTGTCATACCCCAACAATCTTCCATAGCACTGGACCCACTGGATACTGGGGCCTCTTGCAGTCCAATGAGTAGCTCAGAGGAGCAACATAGGAATGAGGTCAATCACCACAAACGGAGTGCTGGTCAGTTCCCAACTCAAATTGTTTTTCAACAGAGGCATCCAAGTGTTGCCCCAGCATGTGAGGAAGTAATTGCCTCACCTCATGAAATGATGTGTCAGTCCCAGAGCAACATGATTGACAGCACAAGTCAGTCAGAGGGATCAAACTCTGTCAATGTCCAACCATACAAGGATGCCTTTAAACGTGTTGAAGAAAGGCTAACTACTAGTGCACTGAACCAGCCTTCTACCCACAGCCATGAGCGTTTTCATCCGCCTGAGCATGGGCATCATTATGTAAGTGGAAGGGATGGACAAATGCTCCCTCAATACCACCAAGATGACTTCTCGAGAAATAACATTGTCAACAGCAACGGTGTATTCCGCATGGGTTGGGATTTCTCTCAGTCGGAGCAGCCCAGCAGTACATACCAGCAGCCAGATAGCAGTTACGGGCCCCAGTTACTCAACCCCCAACAGATGGGAATTCCTCCTCTAGGACTGGGATACAGGCAGAGTAATGTTTCCTGGACCCCTCTGCCTCCTATCATGCAGTCCAGCAGACCACCCTACCTCCACATGCCTCAACATTATCAGGATCCCCTGGGTCAAGTCCATCCTGATTCTCTGACCAACGACCACGAGGATGACGGTGACCACAAAGCACTGTCTCTAAGTCAAACATGCAACGGGCCTAACACGTCCACCTTCGTTCAGGCTAATGAAATAAGCAGCAACAGCAGGGGCTCTGCCATCTCGGATCACCCTAGAGACTCAGAGGCACTCAGACCCCACAGAGGCAGAGGCCCGCCCAAAAAAAGGCGCCAAGAGATAGAGTCGGACTCGGACAACGAGGCGGAACCTGGGCCCATGAGCAAACGGGAGCGCCACAGAGATGGGGAAGTCACCAAAGATGCTCCTGCAAAGGCTGAGGTGTCCCGCCCTTTACTCGATCTAAAAGACTTTCGAGATTCTAATAAATGGAAGGATTTTTCCAAATCTAAAAAGATGCCGCCATATTTTGACCTGATCGACGACAATCTGTATCTTACAGAAAGGTATGGGGGGTATTTTTTGCTATGTTTAAATGGGATTATTCAAATGTCAATTGGTTTTAGCTCAATACAGCACAAACGTTTTTTTGCTAATTTTTTATTTTTTTTTATCTATCATTATATAAGTAATTTAAGGTCTCAATAATAATAATCATGATATAGTACGTTTTCTGGAAATTCAATTCGGAAATGGTTTAAAATAACTATATGGTAATACTTATCTTTAAATAACCCTGTGAATGAATGTAAACGATTGTTATTCATGTGGTATACAATAAGCTCAGTCAGTCGATCTCTTCTGAGACACAGCAATTCTGCCACTGATTTAAGACCTGGCACTAGAAACAATATAGAATCAATCGTTTTTTCTATCGTCCCATGATATAGATTGTCATTTCGCCCCAGCCCTAATTCACATTTGTATATATTTATCCAGAAAGAAGAGCAAATCTCATCGTGATATCAAGCGTATGCAGTGCGAGTGTTCAGTGCTGTCCAGGGAGGAGCGCTCTCGTGGAGTGTTGGCTTGTGGCGATGACTGCCTGAACCGACTGTTGATGATTGAGTGGTGAGTTGTTAAATGCTAATAGTTTTTGCTGTGCAGCTGTGTTGCGTATATACATCTAGTTTTTGATTAAAATATCTTCATGACCAAACATATGTAATCAAACATTTGTAAACTTAAATTTCCTTATTACATATATGTGTTTCTGTGTTAAGAAAGGTTGACAATAATTGTATGCTGAATATAATCGTTTTTAAAGTTTGTGGTTGGACTATTGTTAAGTATGTGGTAAGTAGTACTTTAACACAAAATTGGTTTTGTATTCAGAAGGTACGGATTTGAAGTTGTATAAAAATGGAACATTTGAATGGAAGCTTAAAGTATTACACATTTTTATTTTAACCTATCCTTAAATTTTCCCTCAGCTCCTCACGATGTCTCAATGGACACTACTGCTCTAATCGACGCTTTCAGATGAAACAGCATGCTGACTTTGAGGTTATTCTGACAGAAGACAAGGGCTGGGGGCTTAGAGCAGCTAAAGATTTATCAGAGTAAGCTTTTCTTACAGATGGCATATTTGAAACAATGTTTGTTGGGGAGTGAGGAATCCGATTGTGCTTAATTTCGACTTATGTTTCAGAAACACTTTTGTTCTTGAGTATTGTGGTGAGGTGTTGGACCACAAGGAGTTCAAGAACAGGGTGAAGGAATATGCCCGCAACAAGAACATCCACTACTACTTCATGGCATTAAAAAATAACGAGGTACGTGTAAGACTGTGACACGCTGTAGAAGGAAATGTGGCCGTCTAGTCTTTATTCAATACTTGACGTTAGGTATTGTACTTTTAGATCATTGATGCAACGCTGAAAGGGAACTGCTCACGCTTCATGAACCACAGCTGTGAGCCTAATTGTGAGACCCAAAAGGTAAGTCGAACCAGAGGAAGCACTCTAACTTTTCTAGTTCCAGTTGCTTCAATTTGATGTCGAACTTGAATGATTTCCCTCTGCTGTCCAGTGGACTGTGAATGGTCAGCTCAGAGTGGGCTTCTTCACCACCAAAGCAGTGACCGCAGGGACAGAACTCACCTTTGATTACCAGTTCCAAAGATATGGGTGAGATGATCACAGCGGCATTATTTGATTGGTTTATTATACCACTGCTGCTGCTCTTTGTGTTCTCTGTGTAATTATTGAGAGCCTAACATATTCCATGTCATGAGTTTATAACGTTAGTTTTTATTTCCCCCACCCATTAGCAAAGAGGCCCAGAAGTGTTTCTGTGGTGCTCCCAGCTGCAGAGGTTTCCTGGGCGGTGAGAACAGAGTCAGTGTGCGAGCCGCTGCGGGAAAGATGAAGAAGGAGCGCCCTCGAAAGAAGGACACCGTGAGCGCTCTCACCACGGTCATTGTTCATCATGGTTTTACCTTCAAGGATACATTGTCCCTCTTCAGCTGTGGTCATTACTAGTGGAGCTCAGCTGTCGCTGGGTCAGGTTTGCATTGGCTTATGGGTAATTGCTGCGAGAGCCCCAGTGACTGGACCCTTCCATATATAACACTGTTGAAACAAAAGGGGTTATTTTAAGATTCTCATCCTTTTCTGCGGTCTTTGTTTCAATGGTTGAACAGGAAGCGGCTCTTTTAACATCTCATTGTCAAAAAAAACTACTTCATTTCCGTAAAAAAAAAAAGACTCCTTTATTGAACAGGGGGATGCTGTTACTAATATAGTGTGTTTTCTATCTTTCAGTTGGATGAGGAGCTAGAGGCCCTCTTGGAGAATGGAGAAGGTCTGTCTGATGAGAAGGAGGTGGTGGCTCTTTGTAGGCTGATGGTCCGAGTGGAGACCATGGAGCAGAAACTCCTCTGTCTCAAGCTGATTCGAGTGAGAATTCCTTGTTTAGCTCATTATTTTTTTTTTCAATGTGTCAATATATTATCAGTTTTTGTCAGTTGTAGTCTGAGATTATATTGTGTGTTCCCAGGATACTCAAAATCCATCCTGCTTGAAGCAGTTTCTAGACCATCACGGGTTGTCTTTGCTATGGATATTTATGGCGGAGCTGACTGAAGCCAAGGGCAACAGTTCCAACATGATCAAGCTACAGTTTGAGGTAACAATTTGTCCACCGATAGAGAAATGTCTTGCATCAATAAAACCACACAAAGTTTTGAAATGAATAATTCGATATTCTACTATTCTGTCCCAAGATAATAAAGACCCTGTCCGTGCTGCCCATTTCCACTAAAAACATGTTGGAGGAGAGCAAAGTTTTGAGCTCCATTCAGCGTTGGGCCCAGACCAACGCACTCCCACAGCCTGCTGAGATGGACGGCTACTCCAGTGAGAACACCTCACGTGCCCAGACCCCCCTTAACACTCCCGACGGCTCCACCACCAAACTAGGACCGGAGTTGGAGAGTGACACCCCAAAACGGGCCGTGTACCGCCGCCTCAAAATTATCAGTGAAAACAGCCTGGACAGCGCACTCTCTGATGCCAGTAAGGCATCTGATGGCAAGGAGGAAGAGGAGGAGGAGGATGAAGACGAAGACGAATTGTCGCATGCTCCATTGCCAGAGAGCATGGAGAAGAAGGCAGAGCCTTTAGGTGAAGCTGAAACTCCTGGCAAGGAAACGATAGAGCCAGTAGAAGATCTGAACGAAGGGACACAGGAAGAGTCTGCCTCAAATCAAAGCACACCACTTGAGCCGCAACAGGAAGAAACAACAAACCAAGAAGAACAGGAGAAAACTGAAGAAATGGAGGTGGAGATTGAGATTAAGGAGGTTGCTGTGAAAGGGGAAGCAATCAATGGCTGTGCTGCAGTTGAGGCTCCAGAGATAGCTGGGGACGAAGATGTTGAAGGAATGGAGGAGCAGATTGTTCACACAGAGGAGAGCGCAAAAACGGAGAAAGAGCCAGAACTCCTAACGACCCAGTATCACCAAGCAGAAGTGGCTGAAGCTCCATCCTTAACACAACAACATGCGGCAGGCCAGGTAGAAAACACAGAGGCTGACAACACTGCAAGCATTGAGGAGTGGCTAGAGGATCCTAGTGACTGTGCTACTGATGTCCCTCCCAGCTCTGTGGCCCCAGAGGCGAGTGCTCAATCCCCAGAGGCCAGCATGGAGGCTCCCGAAGCCAGCTGTGAGGCTCCTGAGACTGGCTCTGTGGCCCAAGAGGCCAGCCTTCAAGCCTCAGAGGCTAGCTCTAAGTCTCCAGAAGCTAGCCTTCAAACCCCAGAGGCCGGCTCTGTGGTCCCAGAGGCCGGCTCTGTGGTCCCAGAGGCCGGCTCTGTGGTCCCAGAGGCCGGCTCTGTGGCCCCAGAGGCCGGCTCTGTGGTCCCAGAGGCCGGCTCTGTGGCCCCAGAGGCCGGCTCTGTGGCCCCAGAGGCCAGCACCGCTACAGAGAGCACAGTGGCCCCCGTGGAGCCTTCACTAGTGGGCACTCCGTCTCAGGATGAAGAGGAGGGGCCCTCGGATGTGGAAAGTGAGAGAAGCCAGGAACCACAACTTAGCATTGTGGACATCAGTGGCATGGCTGCCAGTCTCCTGGACAGCTGGAAAGATCTAAAGGCAAGATGGTCCAATAACTTTTCATACTTGTATCACTTAATATATTATATTGAAATGGCTTAAAGGAATGATTCACTCCAAAACATATTTTACGCTTGACACTAGCGATATCAAAGATGGCTACTATCGGTTGGTGTCTGATTCTTGGTATTCCGTGTCAGAAATATCAAGCATCTGGTGCAGGTATGGAATTGGTTGGAGCAGGTTCATACAGCCAAACCGATTTTATGTAGGAAGGAGGCACAGGAGAGAGAGGACTTAGTGGTCTTGTACATTTTTGGCAAATCATCATTAATGGTATGCTGTTAACGGTATAATTTGAAGAAATGGGTGAATTATTCCTTGAAGTTGTTGCTGCTGTTTTACGGGCTGAAACTAAACAAAATGCTCAACTGTTTTAGGAGGTCTACAGGATACCAAAGAAAAGCCAGGTGGAAAAGGAAACAAATGGTGAGTTAATTTCTCCTTCCAAGTGTAAGTTGGGCAGTTTGTTTGACTTTTACTAAATGACTCAACTGTCTGATTAACAGATCGCAGTCGAGAGCGAGACGCAGCTCCAACCCCACGCACAGCCTCTGGCAGCCGGGAGAGAGAGCGGGAAAAAGACCGGGACCGAGAGAGAGATCGAGACCGAGATCGGGACAGAGACCGGGACAGAGATCGGGACCATGACCGGGACAGAGAGCGAGACCGAGAGCGTGACTGGGAGCGGGAGAGGGAACGGGATCGGGACCGAGCCTCTGAAAAGACTCCACGGAGCATGGAGCGACGGAGGAGACGCTCCAGCTCCCCTCTGTCCTCCCCCTATGAGAGAAGCAGACGGACAGAGGAACGGTATGCGGGGAACATTGTTTTGTGTCCTGTATAGTAAACACTCCTAAAGCTGATGCATGTACTCTTTCTTTGCATGCTAAGGTTCGACCCTTCCTCCAACAGCAACAAGACTCCGCGGGGAGTTGGGAAGGAGCGCAACAAGCTGTCTACAGAGGAACGGCGAAAGCTGTTTGAGCAGGAGGTCGCTCAGCGAGAAGCCCAGAAACATCAGCAGCTTCAGCAGCAACAGCAGCAGCTCCAGACTATGGCCTTTGACCCAAACCTGGCCTATGTCTCTAGTCCTGGCTACATCACCTACCCGCCTGGGTACCCTTTACAGACCTATGTAGACCCCACCAACCCCAATATGGGCAAAGTGTTGCTTCCCACCCCTCCGGTGGAGGTGGTTGCCGGTACAATGGCATACGAACAGACTCCTCCGCAGCCTCTCATCTCTGAGCTGGGCCTGCCCCCTCCTCCCACCACCACCCAGGGACCTCCAGTCTCTCAGCACATCACCAACAACCCTCTGGAGCTCAGCGCTGGCAACCCCCAGCAATATGCCCAACCCCCCATCGTGACAGCCCAGGACCCGGGGGTGGCTGTCCTCTCTGTGCCTGCCCAGAGGGGAAGCTACACCACCCTATGGGACTCCTCCATCCAGCAGGCGGTCACCGTGCAGACCCAGCCAACGCAGCAGCAGTACGCCTCAGCTCCAAATCAGGCTCAGACGCAGACGGCAATCTACTACCAGGGCCAGCCTTGCCAGACCATCTACAGCATCCCCAGCTACCCCCAGGCCAACCCGCCTGTCATACAGGTAACACCATTATGTCCTTATTGATTTGATCTGCATTATACATTGAAATGATCAAGAGTAACTTAAAGAGCCAGTGAACCAACTGTTTCAGCTTGAATTCGAACACAGATTAAAAAAAATGTGTTTTGGGCTGAGAGTTCTAGGAAGGAGGGGGGCGTGTTATCCCCATGGTTACGGCCCACGGCAACTTTGTGCTACTTTTTTTAGTACTGTGGTTTTGGATGAGCATTATAATGAGCCACACACCGTAGCGATATACATATATATATATATAGGTGTCCGGGAATCCTAACCCTCACTCGGACACAGACATTAAATACATCGCTGCATCGCAGAAGGAGCTTCACCATCCACACACACCATAGCGTTATACTATATGTGTCCGGGAAGCCTAACCCTCGGACGCGGGTTTAAATAAATAGCTGCTCAGACGGAGCTTCACCATCCACACACACTGTTGCATTATATAATAATGATCCGAAAAGCTCAACTTTCTCTCGGACGCCACAGTCAACCGCTTCCCAGGCAGAGCTCCACACGTCCACACTAACCGCGCCGCCGGTGCCCCTTGGTCGTGACGTCTGAGTGCCTCGAAAAGGCACTCAGACGTCACGAAAAGAACGCCACCTGCGTTCAGCAGAGTGGAACGTTCAGTGTTTTGGGGAGAATAGCAAAAACTATTCTCCCCAAACTATTCTCACCACAGCTGAAGAGACTAATTTCAGTAACAGTGATAAAATGGCATAGATTACTATGTATTACTATTTATACGGTTTTGGGTTCACTGGCTCTTTAACAGTGGTCAAACCGATATCCATAACAGCAGTCTGCCACAGAGGGTTTTCACTCATATCTACTTGGATATTTGTTCTTAATTACACGTATGTTTTTTTTTTTCCTGTAAGGAGAATTTTTATCAAATATGCAACTGATTATGAACACATGAATCACATACAAATGGTGGATATGTGTCTGTACATGGATTTTGATGGTGTGTTGTGTTTGTAAAGGCATACACGGAGCCCACGGCCAGCTACCTCCATGGCCAGCCTGTGTACACAGGCCACCAGCAGGGAGTGGTGGTGCAGCAGGGAGGAACCGTCACCACCATCGTTACGTCCCAAACTGTCCAGCCGGTAATACACTCATGCTCTTTTGGTGTGAATAATACTGCTTCTGACCACAAGGGGGAGATGCTTAGGAATAATAATTGCTTCGCCTGCAACACATATTTGAAAAAGTATTTTGAAATCCGATTGCATGATTTTGAATGGGAATTTTCTTTATGGGAAATAGTTTTTATTTTTTGTACATATTTAACGGTTTAAAAAATCTGTTTCACTTTCAATGTAATCAAAGGGCTTTAGATGGCTCATCTCTAGTTCTCCATCAAATAACCCTGTAGATGTTTAAAAGTGGAGCTAAATCCAGCTATTTGCTCACCCTCTTGTTTTGTTTTTATTTTCCTTCTTTTCTCCATCAGGAGATGATTGTACCCAACAATGTGATAGACCTCCCTCCTCCTTCTCCACCCAAGCCCAAAACTATCGTTCTACCTCCCAGCTGGAAAGTGGCGCGGGACCCTGAAGGAAAGATCTACTACTACCACATAGCCACCAGGTCCGCCAAACTGGAGCCACATTCACCCTTTGGTCTCTCAGGCCTTGTCTCTCATCCTCTTAGAAAAATAAAGTAAAAACAGCATGTCTGACATGGTCATCTCCCTCAGGCAAACCCAGTGGGACCCCCCGACCTGGGACGGGAGCAGTGACAACACTAGCATAGACCATGAGTCTGAGATGGACCTGGGAACTCCTACCTATGACGAGAACCCCTCTAAGGTAAGGATCTGGCATGGACTCTAGAGGATCATCTTGATATGTGCAAGTCATATAAACAAGAAACCATGTGGGTTTTCATCAAAGTCTTCATCAACAGTAGATGGTTGGATAGATACATTCTCTTAAAAAATAATCCTTAGGCTAATAGTTGGCCAGGAGAAAACCTTTTTGGCAACATTTATATCTGATATTACCTCGTCTGACAGTGTGAAAATATCCAGTTTGCTGTTTATTAGTTCCCCGTATGTTTGCGCTCGGATGCAAAGCCTGATTACAGTGTTTGTCCCTGAGGTAATTCAAGATGCTGCATTAGTGATTGCTTTCAGCTGTGGCCTCGCTCTGCAGCAGGATACATAAAAAAGAGAGGAGAAGGATCCACACACACGCACACATGCGCCCTTCTCCTCTGGAGACCGCTGCCTGTCCCCTGTTCCCCTGGGGACCGCTGCCTGTCCCCTGTTCCCCTGGAGACCGCTGCCTGTCCCCTGTTCCCCTGGAGACCGCTGCCTGTCCCCTGTTCCCCTGGGGACCGCTGCCTGTCCCCTGTTCCCCTGGGGACCGCTGCCTGTCCCCTGTTCCCCTGGGGACCGCTGCCTGTCCCCTGGAGACCACTGCCTGTCCCTGGTCCCCTGGAGACTATTGCCTGTCCCCTGGAGACCGCTGCCTGTCCCTGGTCCCCTGGAGACCGCTGCCTGTCCCCTGTTCCCCTGGAGACCGCTGCCTGTCCCCTGGAGACCGCTGCCTGTCCCCTGGTCCCCTGTGTGGCCAGAAGAGAG
>OOFG01071749.1:0-14047 GCA_900323295.1 Molva molva
AAGGGGAAGCTTCTGTGCATGTGTCTGCTGCCCTGCATGATGACCGGCCACCTCATCATCTACATCCTGGTGTCCATCTTCGTCACCCTCTCATACACCCCGCCCAAGATCTCCCACCGCTACGTGGCCCCGGGGGCCTCCGACCCGGGCCCCTGGTCCCCCTTGCCCCTCCAGCCCTTCTGGAACCTGCAGCTGGTTGAAAGGGCCCTGTGGAACCGCCTGCAACACGCCTGGGACCGTCACCACAACCCCATCCTCAACGGGAACGCAACGCGCTGGGACCACAACGGCACGAGGCGGGACTGCTGGGCGGGCCTGCCCCGGGACAGCATGGCCGACTTCCCGGAGCAGATGAGGGCGTTCGTGGCATCCATGCACCGGCGGCGGTACCCCCTCATCATCAACCAGCCGGACGCCTGCGCCCCGCATGGCTCCCTGAAACCCGGCTCCCCCGCGCTCCTCATTGCCATCAAGTCCCAGGTGGGGAACTTTGAGAACCGCCAGGCGATCCGCGAGACGTGGGGCCGCAGCGGGCGTGTCATTGGCCCGCAGGGCAGGGGGGTCTGGGAGGTGCGGACCGTCTTCCTGCTGGGCCGACAGGATGCCGGCAACGGACCGCACCCGGACCTGGGGCGGCTCCTGGAGCTGGAGAACCGAGAGCATGCGGACATCCTCCAGTGGGACTTCAGGGACACCTTCTTCAACCTCACCCTGAAGGACCTCCTGTTCTGGGACTGGTTCCAGGAGTACTGCCCCACCGCCACCTTCGTCTTCAAGGGCGACGACGACGTGCTGGTGCGGACCAACAGGCTCCTGGAGTACCTGCAGCATCGCCTGGAAGAGCACCTCAGCTGGCGCAGTCTGAGGAACGACAGCGACCCGTCCTTTGACCTGTTCGTAGGGGAAGTCATCTACAATGCTAGGCCTAACCGCGAGCCCAACACAAAGTACTACATCCCAGAGAGCTTCTACAATGGAGTTTATCCGCCCTACGCAGGAGGAGGGGGCGTGGCCTACTCCGGCTCGCTTGTGATGCGTCTGAAAGAGGTGTCTGAGCTGGTGCAGATGTTCCCCATTGACGACGTCTACCTGGGGATGTGCCTGAGCCGCCTGGGCCTGTCCCCCAGCCATCACCCCGGCTTCTTCACCTTTGACCTGCCGCGGAACCAGAGGACTAAACCTTGCTCATACAAGTCGGTGCTGCTGGTTCACAAACGGACGCCCAAACAGATGCTGATGCTGTGGAGGGCGCTCCTTGGACTCCCAGGGCATTGCTGAGGGTATTTGACATTCAAATGGGCTTGTGCCCTACATCCTCTGAGGCGCGTCAGAAGGTTAATGCTGGAAGATGATGGGAAACACATTCAGAACGGCCAGTAAGGCTTCACAAAGGCTTAGTCATTTGACTCGGGTTTATAGACCCCTGCTTCCTGAGTTGGACCTATTCAGCTGAGCTTTATCCAACTCAAAATAAACACGATGCTTTGTCTACCTTAGTGACACACTTTAAAGGAATACTTTGTTTAGCTGCGTGGGCATTAAGAAAATGAAAATGTGAATGTATTAAGATCACATGCTTAACTCTGCTTCTCTGAATGTTTATGAGAATTGTATGATGGCACACATCAACTGCATGTTTATTTGATTGTATACCTTCTATGTACATACTCATCATATATACATATGTATATATACATAACATTCATACTCCTGTATATGTATGTACATAACATACATACTCATATATATGTACATGTTTACACACATATATACATTCTCATGCATATGTATATACACATATATACATAACATAAAAAAGGCCTACTCATATATATGTATATATCTTTATACACATCTATACATAACACACATACTTATATGTATATTTATATACATATACATAACATAATACTCATATGCATATATATGTACACATACATATACATAACAAGATTACATCCATACAACTTTTGGAGCAAAGTGTACCGTGAAAGCAGGCTGTGGATTCCCCCAGTCCTGCAAATCCATTCCTGAATGATCCAATCACATCCCTGCTACAGAGTCCCACCCTTTTATTATCTTTCGTCAGATACCTAATGCCATTGCAGGTTGTCTTTGAAAGGTTTTCTGTTGAATGAATGTAAAATGTGATGGGATTAGAAATAACCCTCACTGAACTAAGAGTTAAACCGTTTGTTGTATCAGTGACATTATTTAGAAGGCACCCTTGCTATTGACTTAGAAGATAGAATAAAATGTTTTGCTTTATGGCCATTATCTGTAATCGTGATTTTCTTACACGTCGTTGAGTATGGGCGTTATAATGAGCGATGTTGTATATGAAAAGCGCCACACACCGTGATGTTATGCTATAAGTCTCCGAGAAGCCTCCCTCTTGCGGACGTGGCCATCAACATCAACTGTTGCAGGTTGGTTATTAAAGACACCAGCCAGATTGTGTGTCAAGACTCAGCTGTGGCTCTTCCGGTACATAACTGTCATACACAGTTTAACCACAGGGTGAGGCAGTTGGCTAAGAAGTTACGACAAGACGCCCTGTAACGTATCCCTTTCTTTAGTAAGGTATCAAAACATTGAATGGCATTGTAAATGAACACGGATCTCAATACAACTCAACCTGTAAAGTCTGCAGAGAGTCACCTAGTCTTAAAAAGTCTTAACAATGTGCTATTCGAAATAATTCAACAGTGTTATTTACTAGACATGACTTTACAATTACCAAAGCAGTATTTCGAAAAACCGCTTTTTACTCAAATATTATTCCTTAGCGACACAACAACTACTGCAAAACAAATTCGGACCCAACTGTAATAATACGCATCTGTTTTTATTTATTAATGAAATGTAGTTCTTTTTTAAAATATATATACAGTGCAAGCCTTCCGTGGGCGTGTTTCTCCAGTAGATGATGTCCTTCCATGGATCGCCATGAACGCTCATTTCCTACACAGGTTTTTCACAATCGGTACAGCAGATTGCGCTTTGCCATTGACTTTCGATTGTCTCGGTGATGACATGATGTGTTCGAAGCCCCACGCCCATGTAAACACGTTGGCTTCTGAAGAGCAAGCCGTCTTGTGAACTTACTTTGTCTCTGATGGCCCAATACTTTCTGATGGCCATGGGGGTCTCCTCTCTGCTATCTGGCCATCCCTTCAGCACAACAATCTTAAGTGTCTGGAGGCATGCATCCACCCCAGTGTGCTGCCTAATTTGCACAAGGCGTTGGCTGGTGACGTTCAGGTAGTTTGTCTGCTGAATTACTGCTGTGTCGCACTGTTCCTGCTACAGGCTGCATACCATTTCACCATAGTGTTCTGCGTGTCCTCTGTGGTGGGATAGGACTCTGCTGAGTGTGTACCATTTATGTACACTTCAAGGCCTGGCTTGTATACCCCCTTGAGGCTGTAGTGTTGGATGTATGAGGAGCATGCTCTGGAGGCGCTTTGGTGCACTGAGGAGGGGCTTACTGAAGATGGAAACTAGTGGGTGCTGGCCTGGCTCAGCTGCTACGTCTCCCCAGCGGTACCAGTAGTTGTGGAATCGCTGACAGGCAAATACAATAGTCAGGCATTTCTTTTGAATGTGTGCATAGTTTTGCTCTTTCTGAGATAACGCACGGGAAGTGAATTCGACTGGCTGCCCTTCCTGTAGCCTAGCGGCCTAGGCCTGTCCGACTGGAGTCGCTTTGTATGGTGACCGGCCTGGTGACCTTGATCTCCTTCATGGGCGTGTCATGCTTGGGCAGCCAGTGCCGTGGCACATCTTTATCCAGCAGTCTCCTCAGCGGCTCACAGACCTCTGATAAGCACAGCTTGAACTTGACAGGAAGTTCACAAATCGAACAAAACGCTATGTCCCATTTGCGTCTGTGGGGCTGGGCATGTCCAGGATCGCCCTGACCATGTCAAGGTCAGTTTTGAGGGCAGCCGCCGAGACGACGTGGCTGTGAAAGTTGAGCTTTTTGACTCAGAACTGCAGCTTTTCAGGCTTAATTTCACTTCTCTGCATCTATCCATCGAAGTGTTTAGGTTTGCATCATGGTCACGGATGGCCTCTTCCTTTGTGTCCCCACAGCCCACTATTAGGTTGACATAGGATGACCTATGGGCTCAATCCCCTTCAATCCAGCCAGAAGCTCATGCTGCTTCCTCTGACACATCTCCAGTGCAACCTTCACGCCAAAAGGGAGTTTCAGCCAGCACTTTCTGCCTCATGGTGTCCAAAAGGTTGTCCTCAGGCCGCTCTCGTCAGCACTGTAAGAAAGCGTGCTTTCATCCACCAAAGGGTAGATACTTGACTTTGGGAGCATGTATAGCACATCATCTAAGGTGTGCATGAGGTAATATGTTTGAGAGCCCGGTTGAGGGCTTTGGGGTCAAAGCAGAGCCTCAATTTTTCTGGCTTTTCTACTATGACAAGATTGCTTGTCCAGTCTGTGGGTTTTGGGACTTTGGTGTTCATCTCTCTCATACTGATACAACTGCGTTTTAATGGCTGTCTTGAGAGTCACCGGGACGTTTCTGGGAGCACCCTTCACTGTACAGTGCTGTCGGGGAATATTGAGGGGAATATTGCCTGGCAGAGAGTTAATGGGGCTACTCAAGACATCTACTCAAGGTGGGGCTATTCAAGGTTAGCATGCTCACATTGCCCTGCTCTACCCTATTTAGCTCCTCAGGGAAGTACATCAGGCCTCTCGCATGCGGAACCTGAAAGCAAGGGCCTCTGATCGGTCTATATAGATGTGTGTAAATGTATATATACACACACAGGCACACATATATATATATGTGTGTGTGTGTGTGTGTGTGTGTGTGTGTGTGTGTGTGTGTGTGTGTGTGTGTGTGTGTGTAAATGTATATATACACACACAGGCACAGCTTGCACCCTCATCAGTTGTACCAAGGAAAAGCTTATCACTTATGAGTTGGTCTTATCTCTTATGGCCTGAGTCCCGTATTCACATGAGGCCAATTCTTCTCTCAGTCTTGTTACAAACGCATCAATCGCCCCCCCTTCTGTTTGTTTAAGATTGCCAAAGACATACCTTTCAAATATACCATTCTGAGCGGGCTTGAACTATTGTTCGACTGCCACCCGTATGACCGCTATCTCGTCCTGTTACGCTTGAGGGAGACCTAAGTTGTGCTTGAAATTGTTGTGACATTCATTCCTTATCAGCCTCCTGAGCGTTGCTGCTTGCACAGCTAGCTCTTTCTCCCAGCATCTGGTAGCCAACAAGTAATTCTCAAATCCCAAAAAACGTAAAAGTCACAGTCGCAATGCTCGAGCTAGCTTAAGTGGTTCTGCTCATTGGACCAGTTAAGCACTAAATCCTGCGATAAAGAGGCTGACATCCTGATTTGCAGGAGCTGACATCTTGGATTTTAGATCCCAGGAATCCGGACATCACAGTCTGCGACAGTAGAAGTGGAAAGCCCTAAGTTTCGGTTTTATAAGTCGTATGTAGGTTAACACAGGGTCAACGGTACAATCAAATGTGTTCTATAAGAAAAACAGGCCAGTTCAGCATTAAGAGCACTAGTCGCGATAACAGCACTAGACATAAAAAATAAAAAATAAAAAATGGAATGACTGGTTGGTTGATATAGTGCAGTTTTGCAGACAGCAGGTAAGCAGATATTCGATATGGAATATTTAGGTAAATTAGTTGAGAAGCCTGATTGTCTGGATGTTAAACCCGTCTTTAAAGGTAGGGGAGTCAATTTGGAGAAACAAGCCAGAGTAAGCTAGATTATGAAAGTATCCAACTGAAAATATCCTACCCCTCCCTTCTGGCCTCCATCCAAAGCCACTCCCCCAAAACATGTTACTAGTTCACTAGCTTTATTAATAGGTCTGCCTAGCCTTGTGGAAGACTCCGGTCATGTACAATGAGTGCACGGGCAGAGTGCACGCAGGTAGCCGGTTAGGTAGGTAAACAGACAGGTAAGCTATCCAATCATTTCATTCGGGCCGAATGATTGATGACATTGAAGCTGTGTTTGGCGGGACAGTCGTAAGTGTACAGTGAGTACAGGAGGGGGCTGAGCACACAGCTCTGTGGTGCGCCCATGTTTAGGATCAGCAAGGAGGAGGTGTGGCTGCCGATTCTCACCACCGGGGCCTACCTGTCAGGAAGTCACATATAAAGCTGCAGATTGAGGTCTCCAGTCCAAGATCAACAAGCTTAGAGATGACCTTTGAGGGAATGATGGAGTTGAATGCCGAGCTGTAATCGATTAAGAGCATTCTCACATATGTATTCCCTTCGCGCATTGTGTTGCCAAGGCGCTGGCGGTTTTGACTAGTCGCTCGATACACTTTGTGATGACTGATGTCATTGTGACAGGGCGGTAGTCATTTAAACAGGAGGCCACTAGTTTCTTAGTGTTGGAGGATGCCTTGAAGAGGGTGCGGACCGCGGACTGACTCACGGAAAGGTTGAAGATGTCGCTGATACCTCGGCAAGTTGGTCAGCACACGTCTATGGAAGTCCACTAGAGCAAATACGTTCTTAGAAATGTTGCGTTAACACGATCAAACTCTGCGTGTTAACACGTATAATTTGGTCGTGGTAGCACGTAATATTTGAAGGTGTTAACACAACAAACATCAACATCATTGATACAACCTCATTAGCGTGCCAATTCTTGTTGCGTTAACGTGTAAAATATTACGTGTTAACACAACAAAACTCTACGTGTTAACACGCAGAGTTTTGACGTGTAACAAAACATTTCTCAGACGTTATTTGCTCTCAGGTCTTCCATACACGCCCCAAGAGCTCGGCCTTTGATACCGTCTGGCCCCTGTGCTTTGAGGGGGTTGGCCCTTCTGAAGGCCTGTCTCACGTTAGCCATCTCTAGGGTCAGCATGGCCGCCTCCCTGCACGCATGTCGACTCATGGCGGGCGCTGTGTTGTCCGCATTGAACCGAGCTTTAAAAGTGTTGAACTTGCGCGACACTTGGACACTTGAACAAGGCGGTTGATTGAACCGTGTCCCCATGATATTCTCTTTGTATTACGTGATGCAGAGTAATCCCCTCCACATGCGTCTGGGGTCAGAGCTGTAGTAGTTGGACTCCACTTTGTCCCTGAAGCCTCTCTTGGCATCCCTGATGGACTTCTGAAGTTCATATCTGGCTGCTTTGTAGGCGCCAGGGTCCCCTGAGTTGAAGGCGGTGGTCAGCCCTTTGAGTTTTGCATGAATCTTCCGGCTGATCAAGGGTTTCTGGTTGGGCCAGGGGCAGACTGTGACTTGTGGAACAACAACGTTGATGCACTTACTTATATAGCCAGAGTCTGTGTAATAATTGATGTTGCCATCAGCTGCATCCTCACACATCTGTCAGTTGTCTCGAAGCAGTCCTGGAGGACCTAATTTGTAAATGTCATTGGAAACCAGTTTTACCGCTTGTCACGAGTGGATGACATAACAACATAAAATGTGAACAATGTTATTCATTCATTCACAAAATATTAAAAATATTTGGTTTGTTTCAGACAGACGGAACACATACGATTATATCCGTGATGATGATTTAAGTTTGACGTTCAGTGTTCCCCCTTTGTTGCGTCCTATTCGCAATAGCCCATTGAGAGACGATTTAGTATAGATACTCTTGTTTACACATTGGACAATGTTTCACACATATTTCCCAGAGTGTGTCTTGGAAATTATATATAAAGATTATAAAGATATTGTGTCAGGGACAGATGCGGTTTCTAAATGCAAAGAAGCCATAATAGTTGTAGAATATTTAATGTATGCATACACCAGTCTCGGAACAGCCCGGAACACAGTTTCACAGAGCATTTGACCACAGTGTCAATGCTCTGGAATGCTATGTCCTTACATTAAAGGAGGGAAATGTTAAGGTAAAGATCAGGGGACCCTGCGTTCGCGACAAGCAGGTCTCTGCCCTCTTACGACCCGCAATAAAATGACGACAGCAGTTTGTTCAGTTCACTTCAGAGCAAATAGGTGAACATACAGGGGGGCTTGAGAACACAACATGTAAAGGAAAAGCCCAAATAAGAGAAAGCAGAACAACATATGGATTTTCCATTACAAGTGCCACATAATGTCCTTGATATTAGGAAGAAAATACATTGATTATCAATATCAGCATCCTAATATTATACTAAATTCACCGCGGTGTGCTTCTATTTAAACCTTCATGACCCTTTTTAATTAGGATTATATAATTATAGGACGAACAAATAATAATAAATCAAGCTGTTGCTAACTCTAGCCATACGCTGCATCTCTGCGATGCGTCTCAGACACAGAACGCTGCGTGGTTTTCTCCCGGTAGAGCAGGCAGTGGAGTTGGTCGGGAGAGTGTGCTGTTTGCATGTATGTTTTCAGCTGGTCGCTAGGCTGTTTACTGAGTGCATCATTTAAAAGGAAGTCAACCCCTTTCTCATGTACAATAATCTGGGAGCATGCATGGGTTATGACATTTATATTAAGGGCATTTTTGTGTTTGTGTTTGACATTTTGTTGTTACCAGCCAAACTATTGTTGAATGTGTAGTCTTTGGGCTTCATAGAGTGAGTCTGAGTGAACACACTGCACCCATCACCGAGCTGTGGCTACTGGAGGCCCCCGACGAGCAGGCATCACAAAGCCACTCTCCAAGTCTAGTCAGACGCAACTCCAATGAGTACGAATGAAGTCTCAGACCAAGAGGCCAGACACAGCTCGCTCCTGAGAAGAGATCCCAGCCAGGCGGAGAGACCCATACTCCTTTGCAGAGAGGAGAGCCCTGCTCTGGGAGCGCTCTACCATTTAGCTGCAAGTGATCGCAGGGCAAGGGATCCAAACAACTGTGAGGAGAACGTATGGAGAAGCAGAGACCACCAACGCCCTGGAGAGATGACACGACAACCCTACCAGTCACCTAGAGGAGTCCTGCATGTCCTCAGGGGACCTTGAGCGTCTCTTTCACAGTTTCTCCAGCCACTCAGCCAACAAAGATTTTGCAGATCCAAGGAGCCTTCAACTTGTGGGGCCGTTGTGGAAAAGGCTTGGGTAATAGGGCATTCCGCCCTGCCCTCTTGTTCACGCTCTAACTCCGTTCGGAGCCCGCGGGCGACTGAACAATGGATGACGGCAGGTATTGCTTTAAGGATTTTCCACTCACATGGTTTCACCCGACGGGTTTCAGCGCTGCTTTTGAATTCTTCTTTGTCTATGTCGTTTCTCCTCGTCAGTTATGAGATATGCTTTTATTCAAAACCTGAATATTTTCACAAAATTGTTACATTTGTTCGGTATAATTGGATGTCCAGTGTGCCAGGCATTTTGTTCTTGGTTGCCCTGGCCCCAAGGCCCCAAGGCCCCAAGCCCCGAGTCCTAGCTAAGCCCAGAGTCCTCTCTAAGCCCCGAGTCCTAGCTAAGCCCCTGGACATAGTCATTACCTAAACCATTGTTTTTCAACCTATGTAAAAAAAATTATAATAATCTTGAAATACACATTTACAAAAATGGAAAAAACGATATACTAACTATATAGCCTACATAATTATATACATGATATATTATTATGGCATGTTATTTAAAAACATGGTGTGGCTTTGTGCATTGCATCATATGTTTTCAATTGATGTTTAGTGTTTATTTATGGTTGCTAAATAAACCCATTGTGAGCATAAGCAGCGTTGCTGACTTTTTCTTTCCACTATTTCCCGCTGGCCATGACCTTCTTGCAGTAATAATTGTGTAAAGGGGGCGCTGGCACTCCTTGCTCAGCCACTGCATGTGTATTTATATATTTTTTACCTTTTGTATATGAGGTGGTCCGCGAAAGGTCTTGAATTTAGTGGTAACAGGTTGGAAACCACTGACCTAAACTAATGAGCCCAAATCAAATTTTCCTTCGAGACGTTCCAGGGCATGTGTGGGCGGGGCCGGAGCTCACTCAGAACTTCGTCATGAAAACTACAAATTTGAAGATATTTTCTCAAATCTTTGTATCTAAAAGCAGAAATAACGTGTTTCTGTGAATTCTGACTTTATATATGATTAAGAAAACATGTTTCTAGTTCACTGCTAAATATCTACATTTCTATCGATAATGTAAATTATGTCATTTTGTAAGTATTGCGGAAAACGCCTGCATGTATTTAGTGTTTGGTAGTGATAGGCCTATCAGTGATAGGTTGTGGAACAGTCAGACAGACTACTATATAGAGCTAGAGCTAGAGTGAGAGAGATCAAGTTAAAGTCAGTGAGAGGCTACAAGAGAAATGCAGCCGTTCCTGCAGATCTGCATTCTGATCGATGCATCCTGTCAACGGCACCTGTCATTCAAACCAACCACACACCAAACTTGTAATGTTTTGATCGTGTTTTGATTTGTTAAATAATGACAATAGTGGAAGTACAACATAGCCACATTTTATCAGCCGTTTCTTTTACATTGCTTATCACAAGAAAAACATGTGTATTTGTTCAAAGATATATTTCTGATTTACATGAGAATGCATGCCACGGGCGAAACTCTGTCGAGTTGGCGCGTCACCACAGAACCCCGCCTCGCCAAAGTTTCACTCCAACTCGTTTTTTACTTATAGACCAGTGTTCGCACTGTCGCAGCTCACTATACCGCTTATTCCGTCTGCATAACAACACGTCCACGCACCGAGACAGAACACCACCACCAGCAGCAGCAGCATGCCGTCTCAGGATTGGATCCGAACTTCGCTGCGGACCCCTGGGATCCTCATCTTCGGGATGGTTCTCGCTCCGTGCGGCTGGATCCTGGACCTCACCTCTACAGTGTCCCCCAACTGGCGCACGATCCATGCGATAACGGGAACACCCACCAATGAGTTCCTACAGCAGGGCATCTGGGACATCTGCCGGGCCACGGACACCAGCCAGCTGGGCTGCGGCCTACAGGACACGGACTACTTTGACCAACAGATCATAGAAGTCGCCCAGGGGTTGATGGTGGCGTCTCTGATAGTCACCTTAATCGGCCTGGCCATCGCTATCCCGGGGGTCCGCTGCTGGCGGGAGACCCCCAGGTGGACCTTGGCTGGCTTGGGCGGGCTGCTGATCTTCCTCTCAGGCGTCATGACCCTCATCCCCATAGCGTGGTACACGCACATCCTGGACGACATCCCGGTCTCCAGCCCGTCGTCCGACGTACGTGTCGGCTACTGCATCATCCTGGGCTACATCGGGGGCATTTTTGAGGTCCTTGGTGGGTTGGTAATGTTCATCGGGATCTGCCGTTGCTGCGGGGGTAAGAACCGAGGGGAGAGGCCGGTCGAAGAGGTCATGGGTTCGCAGTTCCGACACCGGAAAAACCCGCAGCCCCGACGCGTGGAAGTGCCCAGTCTTTCGAGCTCCAAAAGCAGCGCGAGCAGCGTCCCCTACTCCAGGGACTACCTGGACGAGGACGTCTCCTTCCCTCGAGCCAAACCGGCCCGCTCTGTCAACACCCCGAACACCGATAGACCCTACGACGTGGACCTTTAAAAACACCAAGAAGCGGCACGCGTGTTTTTTTTAATGACGTTGGCGCTATACCATCAGCATGCGTGAAACGAACCCGATGTAACAGCTGCTAAGATCGGAACTTTGAGCAGGTGTGTCGCAGATGGAGGTTATTTAAAGCGGCATTGTTATCGGGCAATATGTATTTAGGGATCGGGACTTTCGGCTGTTATACATGATTAGACCTACATATGGGGATAGGGTGTCATTATAGGTTTTTCAGAGTACAGTGAGCAGAACCCCAATGACCGCAGCCTAACCTGTAGGCATCCTTGTGCAAGAGGCCCTATCCCCTATCGGCTCATTGACGACATGCATATAAAACACTGTGATTCGCTGTTGTTAAAGCTAAATTACCTTAAAGTAATAGGCCTAGAAGAAGTAGTAGTAGTTCTATATTTTCTTAACATCCGGAACATGGAAGAACAAATACAAACATTTTTTTAATAGCTTGACCTACGGAAAGTGTTTAATGTAAGATTCTGTACATTGATTTTTGTAAAAAGCCCTTATCATGAAGGAATATAAGGGGATGCGTAGTACTGGTATTAGCTGATGCATTTGTTGGCAGATAGTTTTTGTACATTGTCAATACTTTTATTTTGATATGCACTTTACATTCCTGGTTGAGATTATAGATTAACAAACCGTAGTTGTAGACCGTCAAGATTGTAGTAAACTATACTGCTAACAGACTGTAGTAAACTGTAGTCTTAAAAGACTGTAGTAAACTTTAGTCCTAACTGACTGTAGTAAACTGTAGGCCTAAAAGACTGTAGTAAACTGTAGTCCCAAATGTAGTCGTGGATTAAACTGCTCCATAAACTCCATTAAAAACTCTGCAATAAGTTCCTCATCACATGACTCTTTCATTAATTTACATGTTTGATAGCCAATAATAGTCTTGTGATGTTAACAAAAATATATACACACATTTGAATAACTAAATAACTTTTGAATAATAGTACTGTTCCAATTTTTCACTTGGTCATTTTTTATTCAAGTCAGAGGGTTGATAATGTAGTATTACTGTAAATTGTATTTTTTGGCAAGGTTTTTCACCTTGATGTATCGTATAATACATAGCATTTCATCAATTCACCTTGATATCAAGTATTAGCGCACATAGTACTTCAGATTGAAGTGTAGTAAATTCAAACACTTCTTTACCACTGGTACGTTACCATGGTGACCAATGGGTCCGTTAGCAAGACGACGACCATGCTAACGTGTGCTTGCATAGCAACACATCAAATGTACCATCCAAGACCATTAGGTAGCGACCAGCCAGCCTACAATCATATGACTACTGAGAAAGAATGTATAGACAACGTTCAATACAAATTACAACAACAAACTATACACGTCTAAAATAAATGCACTTGACATTTTTGTACGTCACTGAAATACAAACCAGTTTCACAACCAGTTTGAAATGTACAAGGAGTCGGCCACCTATATTTAACACGCACACGCGCGCAAACACACATTCATACACCAACCTCACACCAAAATGTTGTATAGCTACGTTGGTCCACAGCGCAAAACATAGTAGTTTCACAATAACTGCTCTAAAATTGTGACATGCCTACGTTTTTTTGGCCTATTCTTTTCTATAGGCCTGCGTCCACGTCACGTGACCGTCAAGTTTCTGTCTGCAAAAACAAACAACATGGCTGACATATTCTCAGTGGAAAATGCAATATTTTGATATAGATTCGGCATTAAAATGGGTCTTGATAACATTTCTAGCGAGAAATGTGCGTTTTATTTTAATAATATTCGTTCAGTGGTTGTATATGACGTTTAGTTTGTTAGTTATTACGAAAATTCTTTCAGGTTTCGCCAGAAAATTGTTACAGTACAACGTATTCTATCATTGCTATGGTGGTTGATATGGTGGTTGATAATCAAACATGGCTGATATTCATTTGATTATCAGTGGGAAATGCAATATTAACATTGTTTCGGCATTAAAATGTGTTTTGATAACCGTTCTAGTTAGAAATGTGCCTTTTATTGTCATAATCTTCATTTAGTGATTGTATATGATGTTTAGTTAGTCAGTTAAACTGTTCGTGGCGTTTTTTAAAGCTTATTTGGGGTTTTGAGAGACTAGAATCGGGGTAGGATATATTCTGTTTAAGAAATAACCTAAATTACATATTTTATTACACAACATGTATTTCAAACATGTGGAGCAATGAGCTACATTTTTGTTCGGAATCCCCCGCCCCCCAGTTATCGTATAAATCCATTTGTGCTTGTTTACGACCTATGGCTATTATTTTAATTTCTGTTCTGGTCCAACGTTAGAACATAGCCCTTTACATTCAGGTCTAACGTTAGAACACAGCCCTTTACATTCAGGTCTAACGTTAGAACACAGCCCTTTACATTCAGGTCTAACGTTAGAACACAGCCCTTTACATTCAGGTCTAACGTTAGAACACAGCCCTTTACATTCAGGTCTAACGTTAGAACATAGCCCTTTACATTCAGGTCTA
>OOFG01071763.1:0-13853 GCA_900323295.1 Molva molva
GTTCTATACATTATCCCGCTTATTACACGGCTCCTTGCCAAAACGAAACAATTCTTCACACGGTGTGTCTTTTTACAATTACCTTTCGTAGTGTTGATCAGCAGAGAAATAGTCCGCCAAAGACGTTGACGTCGCTTAGCAACGAAAAGTGGCTTGTTAAGCAAAAGCAAATATGTTAACAAACAGAAGAGATTATGCCCATACTTGCTCTGTAGAATTAATTTATTAACGTAATTATTAACGTAATTTGCTCAAAAAGCAGGAAAGGACCAAGCTGCTGAAAGTTAAACCATAGTGAGACCGAGCTGGACCATTATTCATCTCTTTTCCAGATATTTTAGATTTTCACCGTGGTATCGGTTCAGTATCGAGTATCGAGGTATTTTCGGGCAAGTATCGTATCGAAGTCATAATTTTGGTATCGTGCAACACTAATACACTGTGGAGGAGAGGATGTTGGAGCCTGCTTCCATCCTACTATCTACCTGACGCATCGCCACCCTTACCTGGGAGATTGTGTTGAAGGTAAAGCAAGCTCAGAACCAACAACCCGGCCCAGGTAACGGTCCTCTAAATTTCCTTGTAGTCCCTGACTCTGTTCGCTCCCAGATCCTCCAGTGGACTCATGTCCCCATTTCATCTCCCATATCTGACAGACATTCTGAGAGGCTCTGTGGGCCACAGTTAATCCCCTGGGTATTATCCTCAGACCAATGGCCAATCAGAGAGGGAAAAATAGGAGATGGAGGCTGCTCTCCATTGCATCACATCCACCAACCCATCTACCTGGAGTTCTCAGCTACCTTTGGTGGAGTATGCCCACAACTCCCTCATCAATACCTCCTCTGGCTTTTCTCCCTGTCTCTACTCTCTAGGCTATCAGCCCCAATTGTTTCCAGTGCAGGAGGATGAGAAAGCAGTTCCGTCTGTCCAGATTCACATGCATCGTTGTCGGAGGACCTGGAGGAAAGCACGAACTGCTTTGCTTCGGCCTTAGACAGGGTCGCAAAGGCAAGCTAATCACCACGACAACCCTGCTCCCACTTCTTCCTCTGGGCAAAAGGTATTGCTGCTCGCAAAAGATCTACCTCTAAAGGTGGCTTCCAAGAAGCTGGCCTATCATTTGTGGGTCCCTATGAGATTGAGTCAATCATCAACCTATGTGCGGTCTGTCTGAATCTCCCTGCCAACCTTCGTCTTCACCTCACCTTTCATATCTCCCAGATCAAGCCTGTCTCCTCCAGTCCTCTGTGGTACTGTGGTTTTACGGTCATGCCCTCCACTTCCACCTAGCCCGTTTCGGCTCCGTCTACTCTGTCTGTCTGTGTGTGTGTGTGGGTGTGGTCTGAGCTCCAGATATCCAGTACCGTCATCTACTCCACCTGCGCGATCCAAAACCTGGGGTCAATCATGTCAGTCGAAGCTTCCCTTCCACTCATCGCCAGATCATTTGTTGTTCTTTCATGTCAGTTACCCTCTCAGCCAAGTAGTAGAATTCTAGTTTTATTACATTTCTAGTGTTCATGTAATTGTGTAACTGCATACTCTTTGTCTTCAGTGCTACGTCTCATTATCCGTCTACCCGCCAACCCACCTGCCTGCTCGTCCATCTTCACAATTTATCTTGCCATCCTGTTCCCTCATGTTTAGTAATTAAACCCCAGTTTCCTATACCTCTGTGTCCTGCACTTCCACAGCTCCGAACGTAATAACTACCAGTCTTGTAACTATCTCCAAAGGCTGTTCGGCGGGATCGCTACAAGAAAGTATTTTGCCAAATGATATTGGTAACGGATGTTTTTGTGAAGCCACGAGAGAGAGTTACAAATGATTGATCACCCAAACCGGTATAATCCTTTAAAGACCCATCTCTTTAGCCAGGCCTTTGGTCTAAGCTCTTAGTAGTTTTCATTTAGTTAAGTTTTGTCTTGTTTCCTGTGTACAGCACCTTAGATGACCTTGAATGACGCTTTAATTTATGTATTATAATTAATAGTAGAAGTAATGGTAGTAATAATAATATAGTACAACTGGAATATGTTGCAGGTAACAGCTGGTAGATGGTGGTCGAGGTAAAAATCTGGAATATGTTGCAGGTAACAGTTGGTAGATGGTGGTCGAGGTAAACATCTGGAATATGTTGCAGGTAACAGCTGGTAGATGGTGGTCGAGGTAAACATCTGGAGCTTCAGGCAGGGAATACGTTGAAGTGCTGAAGAAGGGCTTTACATCGAAACGCATCCATTGTATTTGGTGAAGGTGAGATAAAGTGAGGTCACTTTTTGAATATGCAAATGATGTTCCTACCCACTAAGCACTCCTAGAACCAGGTTGAGTACGAAGTAGGAGCCAACCAAGATCAACGTGGTGAAATAAATCCATGACCACTCCATTCCAATCGCATCGTTTACCTAGGAAGGAAAATCACAAAAGAATGTTGACATTCAATATTCCTTCTCTTTATGAAGATGGACATACTTCTAAAGATTTTTTGCCATTTTCAACATTCTCACATTCTCAAGAGGGATAGTATTTCTAACTTTGTTATTATAGCATATTGTTATGTAACTGATCAGAGCATTTAGTGCAGTTTGTTCACCTGTTTTTGTAATATTTATAATCACTCAATCAGTGTGTCTAAATCATGGTTCCCAATCAAATGTCTGAACCTCTTTCCAAACATACTTCAGGTATGTAATTCACAGCAGGGCTTATTTTCCTTAATAGAACCAGTCAAGGAAAGCAACCGGGCAACTGGTTGAGTTGACGATCTGACATTTATTTTATTGAAACGGACAAAGATAAACATAAGGCAATGATTTGATTTGATTTGCTTGAGGATGTAATGTAAATGTAATGTACCCAATGCCTGGGTACATTACAGGCATTGGGTACAACGCCTGTACCCAACGCAAGTACCCAAGGTCGGGTCCAACCTTCTATATTAAATAATATAGAAGGTTACTTAAATCTAACCTTCTATATTTATCATTAAACAGATGGATCAATATTGGGAACCCTTCCTATTACAGTCTCTACCCTAGTATTTACCCTGAACATATAAGGTAAATTATAATATATAATTGTGAAATAACTACTTGTAAAAACAGAGAAACTACAGCTGAGATACTAAGAAAAACCTCCACTATTAACCATCAACTCTACTTATAACCATTTAGTTTATTTTTGCTTCCTAATCTCAATGGCTAATTGAGAGCCAATTTATTTCATGAGTCTTGTTTACACATTGGACAAGGTTTAACACATATTTCCCAGAGTGCCACACAATGTCCTTGATATAAGGAATATCAATATCAGCGAACTAATAGAGTCCAACGTCCAGTCTTTAGAACAAGACTTATCCGAAAGAAAGCTTTGCTTTTTCAACAAGCTGTTTTGTTTTGCAAGCGAGTATCGTCAAACTAAAATCACTGCAATCATATCTGCCCAGGAGACGGGGCTTCCAAGCGATGCCGTCGGGCAGCAGCACTCCTCTCTATAGAGCCATCGTTTGGTCAATAATTATATGCAATAGGAGAATTACAAAGTACCCTGCCCTAAACAATAGCCTAACTAAAGCGCAATTAACCCGGATACGTGTCACGTTTGAAAATGTTCCCAATGGATATAAAATGTAAATCGCTCTAAAGAAGTTAATAACGGTAGGTCTACAACGGTAAAAAGCAGGTACCAAACTATGTGGGTAGGTGTCAAGTAACCCGACGCGCAAGAAGGTTTGTTACACAGAACCGTCCTTGGAAACTGTTTGGATAGGGGAAGGCATTTTCCAAAAAAAACTTGCCAGGTGATTGTATGACCCATCGGTCTATTGCTGCACTGTTCCTCATAAGACGCTGATTGGTTCGGACAGAAATGCAACTGGAAGGCAAGCTGGTTACTTGCGGGAAGGTTATCTCGCAAATCCAGCCGCCTCGCAAGGTTAGGTGTAAAGCACATAGACGGTATATCAGTGGCCTGCGGTCCATTTAAGCTGTGAATGCGGCGCTTGCCCAGGCATTTAGAAAGACCACAGACTTTTTATTGAAATACATTTTCAATGTTTCTTTTATTAATAATCGTTATTTGTGTTAAAACATTACATCATCTGTTGTTTTTCCTCAGATTATTTTATTTTCTACAGGCACTGACTACTACAAGATCTCGATTTTTTAATCGATGCTTAAATGCTGCCTGAATGTAGCCTGGAGACCATCCTGATCACGTGACTTCACATTCTGTTCCTACCAGTGTTGGGCAAGAATGTCAAAATGTAATATATTACATATTACTAGTTACTTTCCTTTGAAAGTAATAATTTACTTTACAAGATTACTATCTGTGTAGAGTAACTCGTTACTTATTACACTACTTTTGAGTTACTTTCACCAAAATAACCGCAGAAGTACAACTAGGTATTATAAAATGGAAGAGAGTACAATACAACACAATATTTGGCCCCCTGATGAAGGTTTTGACTTTAATAGTAACTTTGTTACATCTATACATTTATGTATAACAACCTCTTTTTATTCCACAACTTCAGCCTATATAACCATAACAGATTGGTTCTTCACAAACACAAATGGTTGGCAGTCAAACAGACGTGAACCTAATTGCTAACCCCCGGCCTATATTGATATGTAGGCTAAGCATAGCCTGAAAAAATAAAAAACACAGGCTAAACAGAGGAAACCTGTAGCCAAACATAGGCTAAATATAGCGGAATAAATCTGCTAATGCCTTCTACGTATTGTTGATTGTCATGCCAAAGAGAATTTAAATGTCCAGAATGACCCTGTACTGCACATATGACCAATAAAACACTTTGACCACACAGATATATGGCTATATGCCGCTGTTTAGGCTACGGTTTGTAATAATCCTGGTCTCTACATTGGCAACGTTTGCTTACCTTATTGGTTTTTACAGGGATTTTGCTGATCAGCTTTCTAAAAGCTGGTGAGTCTACTGTTGACAGAGGCTGCATATCTTCTACCACATACTCTGCCACGAGCCCCCTCACTTCTCGGGGTTCAAGCACGGCAGACCCAGGAAATCCAATTTTTGCTGCTTCAGCTTGCTCGCGCTCTTCTCCTCTGCCTTTCTCTTGTGCTTGCTGCTAGCAACGTTGTCTCTCTCAGCTATTTTTGTGTTCGAATGAACCCTCTCCAGGTGTTTCTTTAGGTTACTACTTTCTTTATGCTCCCTCTGCTTCCCTACACACAAATTGCACTTGACTAGGATGTTGTTGTCCTTTTCTTTAAGAAACTCAAAAAAATGTGAGTATATCCATTTTGAAAATGTAGAGCTTGCAGCCATTATCGGATTTCGGCAACAGTCTTCTTCGGGGGATATACATTTTTTTCTGGTGACGGTCCGGCGCCCGGTGTTTCGGTTGATAACGCGGTAACGCGTTACTTACTTGACATTGTAACTGTAATAATATTACCAAAATCCTATTAGTAATGCATTATATTACTTCGTTACTGCTAAAAGTAATATATTACCTGTAACGCGTTACTTTTGTAGTGCGTTACCCCCAACACTGGTGATTACACAAGTAGGGAACAACTCAGAATGTGCCTGTGCTACACCAATCTCCATGCGGTGAGGGGAATCCAATACTTCCAGCGCAGGAATCACTTTACTGCCGGCTATATCGTTACCCATTAAAAGAGTAATACCTTAAATTGGCAACGCGTGACGGACGGCAAAGGGAAAGAAACCAGTGATTAGCTTTCTCTGTACATGTACTCTGTGTACTGGCCGGGGGCTGTAACCCATCTCAATGCCACGCAACACAGAACCATAACCATAAGCAGACTGTTCGGAGAACGGCAGCACAGAAGCGAGAATTACCGATTGAGAGCAAGCGGCTTCTCTCAAGATTTGTACCGGGCGCTGGTCAGCAGGCTCGCCCGTTAACGACACTAACCCATCAAATACAAATGGTTTAAAACAGTCATTAAAAGGTTTACTATCGCCAAGCTCGCGGTTTATGCACAGGTCCGTTTTAATTAATCCAATCCCTTTAGGCTGTGACCCACTCTGAGAAGGCGGTTGTTCTCTACGTTTATTGGTCATACAGTTGGCAATGACATGCCCAGGTTTGTGACAGTTAAAACACTCCCTATCCTCCTCCCTCCGTGGGCTTTGCGGCTTCGGCAAACTATTTTGTGAAGCCGGAAAATGACGAGGCTTCTCAACAAAGTCTGATGGAAACACAACCTTGTGAGTGAGCACATACTCACCGGCTAACACCGCAGCAGAGGAAAGTGAATTAACTTTCTGTTCACGTAGGTACACTACGATCCGGTCAGGCAAACATTTCTTAAACTCCTCCAGCAATATTAGCTCTTTTAAGGAATTAAAATCATTGGCTTTACATGTGGTGCTCCACTTATCAAACAAGATCCCCTTTTCCCTGGCGGTTCTTAGTCGGGGCTCTTTTGTGATTTCTGAATTTTTGACGGTACACCTCAGGTACTAATTTGTATGCTCGTAAGATTGCAGCTTTAACAGAATCATACTTTAAGCTGTCCTCCAAGGGGAGTACAGCGACAGCTTCCTGTGCTTTACCATTCATTTTTCATTGGAACAGAAGAGGCCAGACCTCAGGCGGCTACTGCAGGGCAGAAGCAATGTGTTCAAATGCACCAAAATATGAATCAACTTCAGTTTCACGAAATGTCGCTACTAAAGCAATGTGCTTACTGATGTCGACTACTGCACTACGGGGTGACGGAATGGGGGACAAAGAGATAGCCTCGGAAGATGCTCTCAGCGCGTGCACCTCCTTCTGAGACTTAAGCTCAAGCTGACGCAGTCGTACCGCTTTGTCAGCATCAATTTCCAGTTTCTTAATCTCTAGCTGGAATTGAAGCTGTGCTTGCCTACTCTCTGCTTTTTCCTGGGCTTCCATTTGGAGGCGAGCAAAGCGGACTATCAGCCGAGCCTTGTCCCTGGATCCAGTACTGGCAGAAGAGAGAGGATCATAACGAGGCAGAGTAAACTGAGTTTGGTCTGCTCATCTACCCCAATGTCCACTCCCAAGACTGCTCGAGCGCCTTGAGGTTCCCTGCTGTGCCATCCTCAGGCACAGCAGGGTCTCTCTGCGCTGGCAATACAATCATCGCCAACTCCACCAATTTACCAACAACAAGAGCTTTAAGCTCCTTTTTAAGTAACTGTTTGAGGTTGACATACCGAAATAGTTCACTATCTGCACCAAATCAATCTTTACGGCAGCGGTCTACTTGACCGAGTGAGGGACCGGCCAAGAAGGACTCTAGGTCAAACAGCGACATCTCAAATTGATTAATTCCAAACTCCAAGTTAGTACAACTTTAGTTACGGGATCCTTTTTAGTAATATCCCGGACGAGCCCCCATTTATGTTACGTCCCAGCTCGCTAGGGAAAGGGGAGGCAACATAAAACCAGATATTTTGGTAAAGTAAAGTTATTTACTTGACTTTACTTTAACAAGGAACTTAGATAACCACCTCCTCAGTCAGGGTGGGGGGTGCATGGCTAGAGTGTCCCCCCAGAACTAGGTACACCCATATAGAGGCCATCCCCCTTAAGAAGGGTACAAAGGACGATGGCTCCAAGAATGACGTCCCAGCATCAATTTTAATAAATGCTAAGCCAAGCGCTAATGCTCAAAATGGCATATAAACGGCATTTGCTCTTGACCCATTACTTGGATTCACTCCAAATCGCTTAGGGATACTTAACTCATTGCCTCTTATGTCATGGGTCAAAATGCATATCCAGATGGGGCAATAGGGGGCGCTATAGCAATGAATTGAAAATGCACACTTTGGACAAGCATATCTCCTGACTTTTTACTTACGGTCATGAAACTTTGCATACATATGTGTCTCCTCACGAAGAACAAATGCTCCTCAGGAACCCATGACCAGAAACAACATGCCCAAATGTCGCACATGTAAGTGCCTAAAGGTAGGGTTAACCTTGGGCAATCATCACCAAACTTTGTGTAATAAAAGGAAGATACGTCAAGATTAAGCAGGCTAAAGTTCATCCAAATTAGACAAGAAGGGCGCTACAGCGATCAATTGGAATCTTTGAACAAGCATAACTCCTCATCCCTTGGACACAAACAAGGTCGTCATTAGTATTATCTGTATTATGCTTGGCCCTCGATAAATGCTGCTTGCAGCTTTAATAATTGTTATTATTATTATTATTATTCCACCAAAAACACAGTTGCAGCCAAAACTGTCCTGCCGCTTTTTATGAAGCTTTCCACAATGGTAGAGTTTGAGCTACAGTCATGTCACTTTGCCCACATGTGTCTCCTCATAATGAACAAATTTGTCTAGAACTAGACAAAAACACAAAAGACCCTAAGGAGCCTAGGTTTTTAAACGTAGATGAAAATCCTTTGGTACAAACCAATCTTTGGACCAATATCTACAATCTAACAATAATGGTTAGTGAAGTCTCTTCATTAAAAAACAAAGCCTGCAGGAACCAATAAATACGGAAAGGGTGTGGCTTATTTACTTAAACACTTATATCAACATCAAGATGGACTCCTATGATCTTGAGTCCAATACAAAAGTTCAGGACAAAATTCTGAACAAGCTGACATCAATGTTTTCTCAATCGGGGCATGGCATCAAAATGGGCATATCTCCTGACCACTTTGACCTACGGTCATGAAACTTTGGTCACATATGTCATTCCTAACGATAAACAAATGTTACTCAGGATCCTGTATCCTGTAACAACATGGCAAATGGAGGCCCCAATTAGTCCAATCACATTTATGGTGCCAAAAGGTAGGGTTAACTTCTGGCAGCCATCACCAAACTTGGTGTACTTAAAGAAACAACACAAAGTTTATCTAATTCAGACCATAGGGGGCACTACAGCAAGCATTACTCCTGACCCCTTTGGCCTACGGTCATGAAACTTTTGTCCCTTTAGTTTTAAGGGGTGTTACTGGTGCACTGGGGGAATTAACTATTTTGGTGGAGATGTTTATCCGTCAATATTTCAAATATCCTGATTTGCATTGTTTAGAACTCTAAATTTTTTTATTATGGAAACATAATTTCCATATGTTTAATGCAATATCCTTTTTTCAAGTATTTAATATTTCTGTAATTCAAATGTATTGTTTTGGTTGCAAAGTTGTTGTTTGTTTTACAGCTGTTAAAGCTTACATTTTATACTTTGTTAAAGGTACATTATGTAACATATTGTACAATATGTAACATAACAATATGTAATATGTAACATATTGTACAATATGTTACATATTGTACAGAAAAAGTCAAAAACAGTTTTCTCCAAGAACAATGCTACAGCAAGTGTGTTCTTTTAAATTTCCGTTACGGGTCGGAACGTTTGTTTTTGTTTTGACCTGTGTGTTATGATACACTATTAGCCGATATCCCTGGGTTGCCAGATATTAAACAAATTGGAACAGAAACGCATTGTGCTGCAACCATGAAAGCAAGCTAACAAACTGGATAAACTGAGATTGTAGTAGATTCTACCTGATCTAAAAAACCTTGTCCTCTGTTGAAAAGGCTCCATGACCAGAGCCGTGCTAAAACACGTATACTTCTTGGAGTTGCATTTGAAACATGGAGACAGCTTAGAGCCCAAAAGGATTTCAAGACGGATGCCACATTAGCTGATTTATAATTTACAAACGTTAACAATGTGCTGATCAATTTACAGTGTAGGACTCGTCTTTGCTTGTTATTGTCAAAATATAATTATTTCTCTCATCTCAAAATATAATGTTGCGCTCGGCTCATCTTGTGCTCTTGTTTGTTCAGTGTCCTCAACCTGGCAACCCGCGTGAACTTCGAGTCTGGGGAGGAAGGGGCCTATGGAGATAACTCTCCAATATTGTGAATTTGGACTGCACTACCCATTTTAAACGCTCTGTGTCAAAGTTGCATATTGTACCTTAAAGTATTTGCAATATTTTGTATTACTAAATGTTTTCTAAGATATTGAAGTATTGATGAGGTGTTTTTTCTCAGTCTTCATTTCTTAAATATATTGACAATGTTATATAATAAATACATTACAACTGTGCACCCTTCAATATTTTTTTATTTATCAAAGTCATAATGTCATCGCAATATTCAACACATTTATATTGTGCAGCCTTATGTGTGTGCATGCATGTGTATGTGCAGAGATGCTGTGTCTACTTATGTAATCAAGTACGAACGAGTAAAAGGATAATCAACGTATTTTTCCTCAAACAGCAAATCCAGGAGTTAGAAGCCACACTCTACAATGCCCTGCAGCAAGACAAGGTTATTACAAGCTAAGACATATTCATACCCACAACACATTTCTTGTAGGTGACTTTCCTTTTAAAAAATGTGTTTTATGCTGGCATAGTAGCATAACACATGGGTTTATACTGAGTAATATATGTAGACACATATTTCGTGTTAGATGTATAATTGAATGCAACTTTATAACTATGGGTTGATAGCAGCAGTGAAAAGCCAGAAAAAAATCAGATTAAATACAACTTACATTTTGTTTTATTGCATGACAATAAACAGTGATTTAGAATTTTGTTTTTAAATATGCTGGTAGAATATTTTGTACAAAACAGACGTCCTACGTTACTGTGACCTTATGGCAGCATTGCATGTTTTTTTAATTCCGGCGCCTATGTTAACCAACAAGGCTGTCCACATGCCTTTTGGCAGTGAACTTCAACCAAAAATAACCAATAAACTCAAAACGTTACTTATACTGTCTGGAAGTGTGTAGATATATAGTTTCAACGGATTTCAGCTACCGTTGTCATATTAACACGTTAATGAGATTCCATGGCAAGTTCTCAATGGCCCACTTCCAGTATCCTTTCAATATTTTTGCTGTAAGCAAGATGTTCACTTGTAGTTGTGCCTATATTAGTAATATTTAAATTACAATGGCATTTAATTGACATGTGGATGACTTGAGCCACATGACTGTGATTGTTCTGATCATTCTCCCTATCCATTTAATATTTTAAGGCTTTCAACAAAGTGTAGCTGTCCATTTTTGTTGTTCCGCAGCAGCGTGTTTTTGTATGTGCTCCCTCGATAACGCTACACCGTGTCATTTTCAGCAGCTGAATTCTGACGAAAAATCCTAACAAAAACAAAACACATTGTCAATATTGTTTTAAAAATATCAAATTTACCCGTGAATGAGTTTCCATGGCGATCTAGTCTGTGGTCGTTCTAGTAAAGTCCCACGGCAGGAGTTTTGGGAGTTAAGGTACAATACTTTAAATAAATCAATAGAAATGTCCAACTGTCGGTATCCTGAACAATATGTCTCGATAACAGAAAGGCTGTCAGTGCAGATAGTAGGAGACACTTGATCTTTTTTTTGTAATTGTCATTTTATTTGCCATCACAGAAAATTGCTTAAAATAAACATGCAAGTGTTCAAATGGATTGATTTGTAAATGTAAAAGAATTTTATCAAATATGATGCTTCTAAAATAAATTGCCTACCCTATCTTTAAATGTGAGAGATAAGTGTAAATGCATGCCCCAATTTAATATCCAGCGGATATTGCAAATATTCCATTTAGATTGTGATAAATCATTCAAAATATACATTGGAAAAATGCCCAGTCCTGATGTAAATCGGTTTCCCCCCAAGGTGATTAAGTATGGGGAGCCGTTGGATGAGCTGCAGAAGGACGAGCTGCGGACGGCAGTGGAGAAGCTGAGGAGGCAGATGCTAAGGAAGAGTCGCGAGTATGACTGCCAGATCCTCCAGGAGAGGATGGAGCTGCTGCACCAGGCGCACCAGGTGGGGGGAGAGAAAGCGTGGATGTGGGTGTGTATGGTTCTATGATGTGCATGCAGTATTTGTCTTTGGCTTAGTATGTGTGTGTGATGTGCAATTTTAGGTTCATAACCGTTATTTGTTATAACTCTGTCACCAAGTGTAAATAAAGCATTGTTGAAATAGAAACATTTCCAATTTAAGGTGGTAAATCTCATAATAACCATACTTTTAAATAGGGGAAAGCATGGAACATTGCAACAAGAGTAATCAATACAAACATAAATATAAAAAGAAAAACAAATTAATTGTAAATGGGTCTTTTTCTCCCTAGTAGTCATATTATTTGAAACTAGCAACATCCAGAAAAATCACCAATAAAATCATACAAAAACTGATTAACTTCACTTAATTGTCTTTAGGCGTTCTGCTGAATTGCTACACTCCACTCTAGTGGCTATGTATGTATTATAGTCCCACATATTCTGCGAAATCAGTGATTGATTAAGAATATATTAATCTGGCGGCCACTAAATTGTGGGATTGCAAGTTATTCATGTCTGGTCTAAAGTGTGCATTCTGTGTGTGTACAATAGATACATTGTTTTAACATTTCGGGGATTTTCCTAACAGAGAATCCGTGACCTGGAAGACAAGACAGACATCCAAAGGAGACAAATAAAAGATTTAGAAGAAAAGGTAAATAACACCTGTTATTGTTGTTATTGTCCAATAATTCATAACAAATGTAAAGAATCAGACCATTTGTATCACTATTACATTTTATTGCTGACCGTTACATCATATTTTTATCTTCATCTCGATATGAACATGCAACAATAGTACATTCATCTCCGACAGACGTATTTCCTAATTATCCTTCACCGAGTGCCAAGCACTACCATTGCACCTTTAGTTTGAAGGCCAGTTGCCGGTACGTTGTGTGTAATGTTACATTTTGTTGTTGGTCAATATTTGAAATATGCAGAATAATAATTGTTTACAGTTGTTGAATAGTCTATTATGAAAATATAAATTCCATAACTTGGATTACAATGTCCTTAAGTCAAGTGTTATGGTGTTTTCGGTAATACTTTTTTTTTTCAGTGTTGAGTGCTATCATTTTGGAAACCTTTTTCATATAAAATGTAAATTCAGGTGTCAAAGCTTACTTTAAACCCTCCTAACAATGTTTTTTATGAACTTTTTATTTTAGAAAAATACGTTGACACTTTAAAAATATTGATGAGGTGTTCGATCCTAAAATTGGTCGACAGTATTAAAGTAAATAATATAATAAATAGATCTGTGCAAACTTCAATATTAGTTTATTTATCGCTAGACATATCGTCATCACATATTCACCAACGTTATCGCATGTCACATGTTTTTCTCATATCTTGCAGCCTTACTACATATCTACTTAATCACAACAACGCAACCCAATGTTACAATCTGAATACTTCATGAACATTTTAAGACAAACAGGATTACACCTCAAATTGCCCTGCACCACTTCAAAATGTCACTTATCTCTCGGATAGGATTCCTGTCTATGTTGTAACTGACATGTCTTCAGTGTGTTTCAAACTAACTTTTTTCCTTTACTAATACACGCACACAAACACACACATATATATATATATATATATATACAGTGGGGCAAAAAAGTATTTAGTCAGCCACCAATTGTGCAAGTTCTCCCACTTAAAAAGATGAGAGAGGCCTGTAATTTTCATCATAGGTATACCTCAGCTATGAGAGACAAAATGAAAAAAAAAATCTAGAAAATCACATTGTCTGATTTTTAAAGAATTTATTTGCAAATTATGGTGGAAAATAAGTATTTGGTCAATAACAAAAGGTCATCTCAATACTTTGTTACATGCCCTTTGTTGGCAATGACAGAGGTCAAACGTTTTCTGTAAGTCTTTACAAGGTTTTCACACACTGCTGCTGGTATTTTGGCCCATTCCTCCATGCAGATCTCCTCTAGAGCAGTGATGTTTTTGGGCCTTCGCTGGGCAACACGGACTTTCAACTCCCTCCA
>OOFG01071770.1:0-10550 GCA_900323295.1 Molva molva
GGGCCACACGGCCGCACAATGGACTCCATAGTCTCTAGTTGGCCTAGCGCTGCACTAGGCCGCACAACAGACTCTACAGTCTGTAGTTAGCCTAGCATATCACTAGGCCACAGAACAGACTCTATAGTCTGTAGTTAGCCTAGCGCTGCACTAGGCCACAGAACAGACTCTATAGTCTGTAGTTAGCCTAGTGCTGGACTATGCCACAGAACAGACTCTATAGTCTGTAGTTAGCCTAGCGCTGCACTAGGCCACAGAACAGACTCTATAGTCTGTAGTTAGCCTAGCATATCACTAGGCCACAGAACAGACTCGATAGTCTGTAGTTAGCCTAGCGTTGCACTAGGCCACACTCTATAGTCTGTAGTTAGCCTAGCGCTGCACTAGGCCACACAACAGACTCTATAGTCTGTAGTTAGCCTAGAGCTGCCCTAGGCCACACAACAGACTCTATAGTCTGTAATTAGCCTAGAGCTGCCCTAGGCCACACAACAGACTCTATAGTCTGTAGTTAGCCTAGAGCTGCCCTAGGCCACACAACAGACTCTATAGTCTTTATTGAAGGTTATCATCATCACTTTATTGGCATGTTTGAAGGTTTCAAACAATTTGCCTCCCCTTGTGGTGCAAAAATAGGCTGGACATGAAGTGAAATTCTGAAGTACAACAAATGTGTAGTTTGATATAGGAACATAATTGTCTGACAACATTTGACTAACTAAATTCATGACTTTTGATACTAATAATATCAACAATAATAGGTTGTGTTCAGATGCCATACATTCCAGTGTATACAGTGGGGGCATAAACATGTCATGACAATGGAAACAATAGTAATTAAAACTGGAAGCAGTCTCGATAGGTATTCACAGTCCATACACACCTCCCTAACCCAGCAACCGCCTTTTTCCCACTGGGGCACGTCAGTCAGGTGTGTCCTCAGGTGAATCTGAGTCATGGTTCCAGAGCAAATGCCATTTATATGAGCTATTGCACACTTCTTAAGGGGGATGTGCCTACTTAGTTTCCAGGCCCTGGCTCATTCTCAAGTGGAATTGGGATTGATTGGTTATTGCACATTTTTTATATCTGTATAAGTCTGCCATTTATATGCATCAAAATTCTTCATATAACTTGTCAGACCTGTTCAAAGAGCATGATTACCAAATGTTTTGTTATTTGAACCAGCGGTTAATTTTAAGAAGAAAAAAATCCAAACCATTCCCTGTAAAAAAAACAACTGACAGACTTTATGGGTCCAAGAGGCACAAATGTTATAGCGCCCTCTATGGGCGAAGTGGTACCAAACCTGTTGGAGAATGGCTAACATGGAATACATATGTCGTTTACAAATTCAGAACCTTCGTGTTATCATACCTATTGCTAGAAATACAATAGGTATCCGCACATACTCTGTGAATACCTAAATAGTGATTTAAAGGACGATTCGATTTACATTTGATTTTAATAATAAAACGACTAAAAGTACAACGCTGGTGTCTTCTTGCCCCCACAGTACTGCGTTTGTAAAGAGGACTGCTCATCCAGCGTGTGTATGTGTGGACAGCTCAGCCTGCGCTGCTGGTACGACAAGGTGAGGACTATCGCTGACCCCAACTTCCCCAACATCTGTCTGTGATATCAAAGTCCCAGCAAATGAATACTCATCGCTCCATAAATCAAAATTAGCTAATGTACTTATCGTATAAGTCAGCAGGGAGAGGTTTGGCGTCACGCTCAAGGATCTTTTACAGATGAAACTCATTCTCCCGTGCTTCTTTCAACAAGTAGAGATACAGAACTAAAGTTGTGCATTCCTACATTTTCTTCTCCTTTTTGGCCCTATAGGCTGGCCGTCTGCTGCCTGAGTTCTGCAGGGAGGAGCCTCCCCTGATCTTTGAGTGTAACCATGCGTGTTCCTGTCGGAGGACCTGCAAGAACCGCGTCGTGCAGAACGGACTGAGGTACGTCTGAACTTCGCATGCTTCTTAAGACTGCAAACTATGCACATTAAACACTCAAAATCCATCTCACACAAATCCATTTGCCATTTTTCCTTTTTGTGTTCTGTCCAAAGATGGCCGAAGATATAAATGCTTTTAACTACACCTTTGCGTGCACATGATGGGTGCCTTGTTTAGAGCGTTGGTTGTGCACGTCCTCAGAAATTAATGCGTCACGTCTGCAAAATTCAATACTCACATGAACGGTAGGGGCAGTATGGGGACATGACAGGGTCAGGGTTAAGTAGGCACGTCAGCCGACAATGGTGGGAAGTAGCTGCGTGTCCCCATGTTTATTGTTTAGGTCATGCAAATCCGGTGTACAAGTGATCTGGTGTGGCCCCTAGTGAAATCGTCCTCCAGTAAAACACAAAGTACATGTGAAGTGGCGTTGGCCCTGAAATGTGGCGTTGCTGGTGAAGTCATGTTGTTTTTTTGTACTACACTCACAACAAGACTAGATAATATCGAGAACAAACATTTAATGAAGTTATTTGTTTTCAGGATCAGACTACAGCTGTTCAGGACCCCAAAGAAGGGCTGGGGGGTCCGGGCGCTACAAGACATACCGCAGGGCACTTTTATTTGCGAGTATGTTTTTGTATTTATACATTTATATACAGCACAATAACTTCTGGGGTTTTTGAAATCAAGCTCTTAAAATAACTAACATACATCTGTCCATCATTGATTTACTTTTAATCTCAACTGTTTCCCAGGTACGTGGGGGAGATAATCTCGGAGGAGGAGGCTGAGATGAGAAAAAACGACACCTACCTGTTCAGCATGGACAACAAGGTACATACAGACCTCAAATACCATCTTTACATCCTTCATATATGTACTTTTGTTTCTGGATAGGGTCACGGCAGTTTTATCCACCAGATGATTGCAACCGCAACTTGTTGATGTGTATGTGTTGATTGTTTAATTTGACACAAACAGCGGTGCTTCCACACGACTTAATTCCCGGCTGGGCTCGTTTATGTCGCTTTCCCGCTCTCCTTTTTCTGTCTCTCTCAATCTTTCTCTTTTGCTCCCTTTATCTCTCGCTGTCTTTCTTCGTCTCTCTCTCTCATCTCTCTCTCTTTCTCGCTCTCTCAGCCAAAGGACGTTTACTGCATCGACGCCCACTTCTACGGGAACATCAGCCGCTTCATCAACCACATGTGCGAGCCTAACCTGTTCGCATGTCGGGTCTTCACCAGCCACCAGGACCTGCGGTTCCCCCACATCGCGTTCTTCGCCTGCGAGAACATCAAGGCTGGAGAAGAGCTTGGGTAGGGTTTTGAAACCAAACGAGGATCACGAGGGTGTTCAGCCATCACCACTGAAAGTTTCTAGGTTTATTAGGTCCGCCAGTCAATCTTTAAACATCCTTGAGCCAGATGCCATTTAATAACAAATGCCCTACACTACCAACGTAGCTCCACAGGACCTTTATCTAGCTTATTCCCTTCACTTTCGATAGAATGGATCCAAGTTAATAGTTTTTAATTGTATAATTTGAATTGCAGCCAACCGTTTGATCTACTTATGATCAAAACTGTGTACTTCACAGTTCAGTAGGTTTGTACTGTGCCTTTCACTAATGTATAAACTCTGTTCCCCGCCCTTCTCAGGTTCAACTACGGCGAACTCTTCTGGGAGGTGAAGAGGAAGCAGTTCAGTTGTGAATGCGGCTCTCCAAAGTGCAGGTACTCCTCAACGGCCTTGACCTTGCTGCAGGCTGACAGCACGCCGGGTGACCTGCAGCAGCCAAGCACCCTGCCGGACACCAGTTCCTCCCACAGCCCACCCACCTGAACCACCTGGTGAACCTGGGTTCCCCCTAAAGATCCAGGCTCTAGCTGGAGGACTAGGCTATACCTGAAGAACCAGTTTCTACCTTGAAGATCCTGGTTCTATCTGGAGGACCACGCTATATTCATAGATCTTGGTTCTACCTGGACATTCTTGGTCCACCTTTAGAACCAGGCTCTACCTGGAGTTGCAGATTCTACCTGGAGAACCTTGATCCATCTAGAGAACCTTGCCCTCACTCATCGAACCTGGGTTCCACATAGACAACTCTACAACTTAAGTTCTAGCTTAAGAACTTGGATCCCACACGAAGAACCAACCTCTCCCTGGAGAAACTGTCCGGTTCCCAAGCCTGTTCTGCCGTACTCACCACCAGCCACAACTATATGAATATACACTCACATACATACACTTGTACGTGAAAACATGTGCGTACTTTCTGACTCACACACAAGAACATGAATACACGTACACACATACATACACACAGACTGACTTCTTCACTCACAAGGCCTGTACAGTCAGACTCTTCACCTCCCCCCCCTGAGAATGATGGGCAATTGCTAACAGGACTGTCAAGCCCATCCAAGACAGTGACGCACACAATCATATGCACAATTCACTTGTGCAGAAATGCACCACTACTTCACCGTTCAAACTTGTGTAATATACCATTAGGGGGCAGTAAAGACACGCAAACCAAACCTATCCGTTTTTTGTCAAACCCATGGCTTTTTTCAAAAACCTTTACTGGGAGATGCAGCTTTTTACCTTGATTTCGATAGAAACTTTGTCCAAATTGAGTAAATCTATTTTCTTGTGGCCACAATTATGAAATTGACCTTTCAGAGAAATGGCATGATGTTTTTTATGAAGACAAGACTAATGGATGGGAGCAACTTGGTAGACGTCTATAGTTAATTAGCATGTACCATTCCATCTAGAGAGTCCTAGTCCTAGTGCTTGTATTCCTGAGTTTGTCTGAAGAAAAATGCTCTGAACTAGTCGATTTCACACTTTCAACAGTTGACTTAGAATTAAATTGTGGAACAATGAAAAGGTTGTTGACAAAGTTTTCTATGCGTCCTTCAGTTTACTGAAAAAAAGTAGCCTCTCAGAAAAAACATACCATTTAACCAAAATGGGCTGGATATTTTTTCAAAAGGGGTTCACATCCTGCCATGATTTTAGAACATCATTTTGATATAAATCCTTTAAACTCACCCCTGAAAATCAAGATGTGTGGTGCTAACATTTTTGCTGACTCTGTGGCTATAGTTGGTGAAAAGGGGCATCTTGCTACAAAATATGAATTAACAATAAATATGAATTGACGGCAACCAATAGTTCTTGAATCAATAACTTTGCAACCGTTTGATCCCATTCAAGCAGTGATGAGCATGAAAAGGTGCTAAAGAAGCATTTTCTTTGGTTTCCATTTTGTATTTTACTCAAGTGAATATAGCTGTAAAATAACGTTTTGTATGTTACCAAACTTTTTTCTTTTTTTTTTTAAACCTGTAGTTACTGTAGTTGGCCTGTTTTAGTTATGTTAACAATGGCCAACCTGTCTTCGTGTCTTAAAATGGTATTAGTAAAGCAGTGACTCTTGTGGAATTTATTGCAGATAGACATTTAAAGAAAAAAACTAATAAAAAATGCACTTCGGTTTATGTTCTGTTACATCTCTGGATCCTATACCTTTCATCTAATTAGTTGTACCTTTTTCAATAAATTTACTACTAATGCATCAATTGAAGTTGTGATTGCTGCGATGCCATCCACAATGATTTGATTATTGTGTAATCCTCTGCTTCTTCAAATAAGTTGTGTTGTTATTTTCAGGGCTACCTGTATTGTTGCGCACAGCCCAGCAGAAGAACGGTTATGCTGAACGAAGTAGTGCTGTAGTAACTGCTTAATATAAGCTGAATTCTCTTTTCTTTTTTTTTTTCCATTTTTAACGTAGTTCATTGCAGATATACACACTTAAACAGATTCATGTTTGCATTATCTGGAAGGTGAATTAAGTGGAATTGTGGAGCTTATGCTCTGGCACCACAGAATTTACATCAGTGTGTTAATGCTAATGCTGTCCGACATTAAAGTGGTCTCACAGCTCTTGTCTAACCCCAAGAAGGATCACAAAAGGATAAAAAGACATTATCCTGAACAAACACTATAAACGCAAGACATTAATAGTTTAATTCACTTGATTTTTGTCTGATACCTCTTGTCTACTACCTTTTAATAGAAAATCTCCTTACATATACTACAGTTTTGTTCTCCCTTTTATTTAGTCCAAGTGAACTACACACCCACTATTAAAGCAACTGGATCTCCCAGCCCAGTACTAAGTGGGTCTATACACTGTCGCCAGCAATTTCATTTTGATTCGCTTGAGGCCAGCAAATGAAATATGGAAGCAGCTGTGCATCTGCTTTAATGAGTTCAAAATCTAGCAGCTGTTATCTAGCCTTCTATCTATGTTGTGTTTACAACTGCTGCAAAGCTCTTACAATATTATACTGGGTTTGGCCTTGCTGCCATGGTAACCGATGCTTACATTTACATTCGTTTTCCCCGGTAAAACCAACAGCAAGTGATGAGAGAGGACCAAAGACAGGAAGTCCCTGGGGCCAGCTTTGTAAAGGCCTCTAGCTAGCCGGTGATTGCTCCCTTCCTGATTACAAAGGAAGGGAACAGGGGCCAGAGACCATAATTTAATCAGAGAAAGTTCAGCTTGATAGTTGAAGACGTTTGGTTCCCGATAACAAGTTTCTATACTTGGCAGGACAAAAAGAAGTAGCCATTTCCGCATTCCAAGAGTGGAGCACTTGCTACACAATTATTCTCTAAACCCTGTAGTTATAGGAGCAAATGCACTTCATAAGGGCTTTATAAAAACCTTTTATTTCCACTTTAATCAGTATTTTACATTGGATTTGTGTTGCCACACAAGGTTCAGTTATGAAAAGAAATGTTCGCCGCCACTCCAGATGGGACGAGGGGCTATCAACAGTGGTTTATGGTAAGCTTGACCATAGCCTATCTCTTCTAGGTTTAAAATAAGATGAGTTTTGATTGCTGTATTTTAGTGTAACATTTGAGCATTTTAACATTACATTTGAGAATATATAAAATACCTACATTTTGTAAAACAAATAAAAGGTAACTTGACTTTAATATGGTTATGCAAAGTATGGTGCAGACAATAATGTGAATTGTAATTGGCTGTAGTCAACCAAAGAAAATCTTGGTCGACTGAAATTGTAACTTCTCTTCGACCAATCGATTGGTCGCGGGAAAAAACTAAATCGGCCACAGTGCAATAGTAAAATCGAAAAGTCATACGTTTTGACCAAATGTATATTTTTTCGATATTCTCCAGTATGTGGGTAGGCCACCTGCCTAACACTTTCAAACATTCACTAACGGCAGGTCATAGGCACTGTGACATCCAACTTCCAACGCCAAATTATGCTATGGGCTCAGCCATATATTGCCATAGTGAATACCTGACCCCTACAAATAAAGTTATTATGAAAGTTTTCACCCCGGGATGTATAGGCATACATGGAAGTTAAATAAGATGACCACTTACTTCATGTATAGCCTAATGGTTTCGCTTAAAATGTGGCCTAGCCCTAAGATCGTCGACATTCAACTACTGGAGGATGCTTACTTTGGGCGCGGGATATGAAGACATGTGGTCTCCAACGCACGAACGACGTGGTCGTAGGCAAGCAGTGGTCGACGCGCTCCAGGAGACAGAAGATTCGTGTTGTGATTCCGAAACGTCACGGAGAGCGGAGGACACGTGCGCAGAGCAACCTTATTACAACAGCGTTCTACAGCTGGGCGAGACATCCAGGCCAGTGCGAGGACATGGCGTGCGTGTTATGGTCGAGAGGCACGAGGCCCTTAACAGCACGCCGTGGTCAACCAAGTAAGTTCACTGCTTTTTGTTTAAAGGCTCATACCTTCCCTGTACAGTAAAACGACACGGTTGTCAATAAATACCGCAACAACAACAAATTCCACAACAAATTCCAAAACCATTAACTTTGTGCTTCAGTTTGTGTTTTCCTGTGACAACAGGAAAATTACTTTAAAAAAATGCAACACAATTAGGCCGAATATGCCCCAGAACGTAAAATAACTAAATACAAAGAGATTAAAAGAATAAACAATAACGTAGGCCTCTGGTAAAACTACTCTTACCGTGGTGTTTTTATTGAACTACACAGAAGCCGCCACCAGATGGGTTCTTGTTCAAGTTGGATCGGAGGACTTCGTAGATTATCTATATTTCCTTGGCAACAAGCAGCCCGATCCGATCAAAATCCTATATCAAAAATATATGATGATCATCCAGACCAGTGGATATAGCCTTCCTCTGAATTGCATACTTAATATACAACACTTAGAAATGGCAAAAAGTCTTAGAATTCGAATCTTTTTATATAGATATATGTGCGACGAATAAAACAATGTTTTGGAGTTAATTTAATAGCATTTGCTAATTCGATCAAGCATGATGATGTAGGCCTACAATGTAGACTCAGCAGTCTCTGTCATCATAGAAGACGTTGTTTGTTCCCTGGGCACAGATATATAGGCCCTGTCTCCTAATGGGAGATAACTATAATAGTTGGCCACATGTAATTAAAGTAACGTTCATAAAGGCTTAATCATCATGGATCAAATTGTCCCTGAGAACACCAACATTAAACATAGGCCTCTACTCACAGCGTGTTGTAGGCAAAATAGCCTACCTACTGTTGAAGTCAATGTTTTTATTTGTAATTTGCAAATATATACCAGTTCAAGTATTATCAAGCATTTCATATCTTATAAAACACCAGTTTTTCGCACATTCACTGGAGAGTTGGCGAGTGTTTGTGCGCTCGCGTCACCGATTGGCTAATTCTGGTCACATGCGCTCATTCTAGTCTAGGAGGGTCGCCGAACAGCCCCCATACTGAGACCGACCAAGCAGAAACCAGAGGACAATGTCTCGTGCTCGATTGCTTTCTTAGAGATTTTCTTTTTTTCTTGTCAGCTGAGGGAGGAAGAAAAAAAGACCCAGCATGTTTTCTCTTTTTGTTCCATGATATTGAAAACCGGAGCGTTTCGTTAGACTTCAACTGGTGTTTTGGATGCTGGCATGGTTCTGTCATTTTTAGAAAGAGACGCTGGGTGTCCTCCAGCGCGATCACACTCCGATCCAGACTTGTGACGGATTCGGCAGCGATTTGAAGTAAACGTTCAGTAGTCTATTCGAATTGCTTCCCTCAAGATTTTGCGTTCAGGGGCAAACTTAGGCTACTTTTCTTTGTTTTTAATTATCTCGATTTCATGGAAGATGGGTGAATGGGGAGGAATAACAGAAAAAGATTTCCGCTGAAGCAATTTTTGTTTGATTTCCTTAACCAGCCTGTTCCTAATCACCAATGCTACGGCTGTGGTTTGGACCGGCGTGTTGGTTGTGATGCTTCTCCCCTCCATTTTCATTGACACCCGTTTGGATTCTCCTTGTTGGATCTGTGCGTTCCCAGAATGGCTCGCTTCTCAGAAGATCTCCCCAGCCGCTATGGAGGAGGTGGAGGCGGTGGTGGAGGAGGCAGAGGTGGACCGGGCGCTGGGAGAGGGGGTGCCCGGGGTGGCGGTGCTCCAGGTGGCCAAAGGATGTACAAGCAGTCGATGGCTCAACGAGCCAGGACAATGGCCATTTACAACCCGAACCCTGTCAAACAAAACTGCTTCACTGTCAACCGCTCCTTGTTCATCTTCCGCGAGGACAACCTCATTCGGAAGTATGCAAAACGAATCACCGAGTGGCCATATCCTTAATATCATCCTGAATTCGGTTCAAGAGTGAACCGAAGTGGTATCAAACGTGTTTGTATAATCTGTCGCTCAAAGCTTGGACAGAACTGTTGATTGTGGCGTGTGTTAACATGAGCGTTTAAGCAAACGAAAACAGGGATTTTACTGAGATGTCCCCCCCGTATAGCAGAGACGACTCATGTATAGCCTACGTGGAGTTGAGTTGTAGTTTGATCGGTTGAACAACACCTCTTCAGACTTGGAGAAAGAGTGCGGAGGACCGGTTGAATGGCCGCCTGTAGAGCATTAATGTCCTTTTCACACTCAACGCACCTGTCGCGCTTATTATCTGGGCATCGATCAAAGTTATCTCCTTTTTTATTGGGTTTAATAGGCTAGTTTTTTCTATCGTGTGTTGCAGCCATGTTAATCTTAAAGCCGACGACAACGGACTGGGCTTCGGCTATATGTTAAATAGTTGTATAGGAAGACTTCCGCACAACTTAGGCCTGTTACAACATTGAAACAGTTGGCGTAATTAGTTAACGACACTCCTAACTTACGCCGTTTAGTTAGCGATTTGATAGATAGGGCTACCTGTAGGGTTACCTAATTAAATATTTTGAGAGTAGGATAAATAAATGGTTACATGACGAGCGTTCATGATCAACTTAGCATAAATGGTCGAGATACTCAGGCTATTTTTTAACAAGCGTTTAGTCGTGCTTTTCTTTTTAAAAAATAAAATGTTTTTATATAAGCCTACGTCGAGTTGGGACCGTTGCTCGGACGTCGCTAGAACGCCTCGTGCTGCTCTCCGCGGTGCTGAACTCGCCCACGCGTCCCCCCTGTCCACGCGAGCCGAGGCTTTGGAGCAGAGAGGGCGCATGACAAACGAAAGCAGACAGCTGG